>KQ034108.1:590020-630445 GCA_000181055.3 Rhodnius prolixus
TTGTCTAGAATGGCAAAAGATATTTTAGTATATGTGCACTGCAGTGCCATCGGAAAGATTATTTTCGCAACTGCGATGATAATGACCAATAGAAGATCTTCTTTAACTTCTGATTCAGTAAAAGCTCTTTTACTGCAAAGAGTATCTTAAAAACGAAAATAGTGCGAGACCTGCGAAGCTAATGAGTATTGTGGTACTGGGTTCGATTCCCGGTCTTAGGCCTTGGATTTTATTTAATGGTTAATATGAGAAATTTACAGTAAAGTATGTTTGCTAGTCGCCTCCGTCCGTAGTTGGACGTAAAGCCCCGCCTGAAAAATAGGCGATTACTTTACTTTGCTTACTTTACTTATGTAATTCGAAGTCAAATAGATGTAGTAATATTGAACATATATAATAAAATCGTAACTTTTAATAATTAATTCAATACCCGTAATGATTATTTATTAATAAAGAACACAATTTTATAATTTTGTAGCTAAAAATTAATATTTGAAAAACCGAGACGAGACCGAGATTTCTCAACGAGATATATATCATGTCTCGATCTCGGTCTCGGTCTCGGTCTCGATACCGAGACCGAGATTTGTCTCGTTTCTCGTGCAGCACTAATTTTATCAATTCCAATTATTCTAACAATTAGAGAGAATTTTCTAAGTTTTCAATTTGTTATAGCTGAAAAAAGATTGAATATATTCGACTATGTATGTCCAAATTGAAATATATCTCCTGGTCATTGATCGAAATCTCACTGGAGAGCATGCTAATGCTGGCAGTAAGCGATTACGTCATCATACTTTTTTACCTTTAATAAATTAGAAAATGACTCGACTTACTCCGTCCTAAACTTTGCTTATACAAGATAAGTTTAGTCACTGAAGTAGAAATAACACTTATTGTTTTAATTAACCTGCAGTTCATCAACTTGTAGCTGTAGATTTATTTCATTAAATTTGTTTAATGTGTCTGTCAAATAATAAGCTATATAATTTTTCGAGTTAATCAAAATTGGATAATAAAGTATCGTCTTAGTCTTCTGAAAACTTTAGTCCTGGAAGTGAGTAATTAATTTAAACAAGCACTTTTTGATTGACAACAAAAAGACTTCAGTGAGAAGCAAAACAAAACTATTGAATCCTTTCATTTAAATGTTTCAAAATTTAGTCGGCAAGGTTAATGACTGTAACATTGCTGTTATGGGCGTTCAATAAAGTGTTTTCAGCGTAATTTGTAGATTTTTTTGTTTGTTTTTTAACACAGTACGAAATGTAAATCAAATCGTTGGAACCATTTACGACAAAAACTCTTTGAAGTTTGGAAAAAAACAAAAATAATAAAGGTACATTAAAGTTGCACTTCTGGTAAAGCAACGTTGTCCATCCTTCTTATGGCGTCCTATAAATTTGATCGTATAACCAATTCTGCAGCGGATCAAGTGATAAAAGCCCAAGATCAAGGAGAAATGGAATAAAAGATGCACAATGTCGAGAAAGGCGTAAAACAATGAATTTAGCATAACTAAGTACATATATATCGACAACAAGCGGAGAATCCCAAAATATAGAAGGCATAAAAATCCCAAGGATTGAGTTATTCAGAAAGATGCTACGAGTAAAAATGACGTTGATTGTGAACGCAAAAAGAGCAATCGGCTTACCCCGTAATTAAAAGACCTAAAATAAGACTCGTGCAAACAGATTTGCTATTTTAAGGAACGGCCATTGAGTATTTACTCGAGATAATCATGAATTACTGATGTTTAGGCAATTTCTAGGAGGCAGATTTTTGATAGAGAATTTCGTGACGCTACAACAAGTAGAATTCCACATTTTTTAATCTCCTTAACAAAAACTTACAGTTTAAAAAGTTAAGTATAAGGGTTGATTAAACGCCAAAAGGTACACAAATCAGCAAGTACCCAACATTTCATTCAAGCTTAGTTGATATAATTTAAGTAATTTTGCTGCATTAACTTTTCCTTCACATTTTTTAGAATTTATTAGATGTCACAGACCCTTATGCTGGCCAGTTCGTTCATAATATTATTTGGTTATACTTATGATAAAATGTATATTATATCTTCGTTTTTAAATAGGTACTTTATTTTAACTCTATTCCAAATAATTATTATTCTTCTGATTTATCTTTAATATGCCCTTTATTCTGAAGTTGTCACATCTTATACATGCATGTTAAAGTAGAAAAAGACAAAGTTAGAGTCGGCTACTGTTTAAATTTGAATCACGGAGGATTTAAAACAATATTTCAGACTTGAATTCGTCTAACCGAAATATTCGTGAGCACAAATAACACACAGTTAATAACAAGTAGATTATTCAACAATTATTCATTTCTCAATTGTAATTTAATTTTACTTACAGTAAAATACTGGAATAATTATCTGTCCTAAAAGTATGCAATACTTATTTATTTTATATTACATAACATATATATAACATTGTGAGAAGAACAGCTACATTGAGAGTGTGATTGAAGAAAACTATATTATTTTCTATAAAGCCAGATAATTATTACCTATTATTATAAACGTTTGACTACTACATAAAGTAACAATTACTTTAATCGAAGAATGAACTTAAACAGACGATTTTTATTAAAAATAAAATAATCGAAATCATTGATGTATGTTGGTGTAAGCATTTTTTTAAAAAAGTTTTTAAATTTTGTAGCCTCGTAATTTTTTTTATTTTTTATAACGTTTTCTTTTTAACCTGTAATTAATAGTTTGATTATTATAGATTAATAGATATTACAGTCAATCTACAGTGCTACTTGAACAAATTTTTTGTAGATGAAAATGGCCAGCATAAGGTTCTGTGACATCTAATAAATTCTAAAAAATGTGAAGGAAAAGTTAATGCAGCAAAATTACTTAAATTATATCAACTAAGCTTGAATGAAATGTTGGGTACTTGCTGATTTGTGTACCTTTTGGCGTTTAATCAACCCTTATACTTAACTTTTTAAACTGTAAGTTTTTGTTAAGGAGATTTTTGTACCTTTTGGATAGATTTTCATTTTTGTCTATTTTGCTAAGTTACATATCTGCTTTACTGTTTTTTTTAAATTTGGAATAAGCAATTCTAACATTATAACCTGATAAGGTGTTAAGTAGGAACCGTAACTACCACTGGAGAGATCTTTTTAAAGAATGATTATAGTTGTGGTCCCCAAACCATCCTCAATAACAATTTTTTTGAGAAAGCCTTTTTATATAAAATAGGAAGGTATTTGTACGTAAAAAGCAAATTTAAACTGCGATTTCAGACCTTCCTTTTAAGAGGAGTAAGAAAAATAAACGGGCGATTACAGTACTTCTCCCTAAAAGGCAAAGAGGCAAAGATTTTGAATCGAACGACAATTCATTAATGTAAATAGGTTCACCCATTGATAATTTTAACGATTTCAGTACTTCCTCTTAGTAGGTGTAAGAGCATGATGGCACTTCACAGCCATGTAGAGGAGCTTTAATCACTTCTTCGTGCTAAATTTTATCAAAATCGGACAAAGCGTTATAGAAATATTGGTAATAATAGTTTTAGAAACGGCCTTACTTGGGTGGGGCAAACTCCCCTCCATATGAGGCGTAGCGACGAGACTTTTTAAAGTGCAAATCTGTACAAAAATTTCGATTCGAATGACACTTCATTCATGAAAATCAGTTCACTTGTCGATAATTTGAAACGATTGCTATACTTCCCCTTAACTAGTGTAAGAGCAGATCGCCGCTTTAATGTTACGTAGGGGAGCCCTAACTCTATCATCCTACCAAATTTTATCAAAATCGGGCTAAGATTTACAGAGTAATTAGTAATAATAATTTTGAAGGGGGCCTTACATAAAGGGGGCTAACTCCTCTCTAATTCGGTGTACAGCGTCGAGACCCCCAAAAGGCACATCTACATAAAATTCCGAATCGAATGTCACCTCATTCATGAAAATCGGTTCTCGCGTTTAGGCGCTACGTAGTTTACAAAAAAGGTAACAACAACAACAACAACAACAACAACAACAACAACAACAACAAGAAGAACAACAACAATTTCTGAAAATGCCGTTTTTGCTCATTTTCGGCAACTTTTTTCTCAAAATCTATTAGGTCTGGGGGGTTGCAATAAAATTACAGTTATAAAGGAGGGTTTGCCCTATATTTTAAAGAAAATTTGGGAATTTTATCTTTTATAGAAAAAGAGAAAAAAATTGTCAAAGTTGGGTGTTTTTTAACGTTACGCTTTTTCGTGCACTTTTTGACGATCAATCCTTATACAACTGTCCTACCGGACAGTTTTAATTCGAAACCTCCTCACAGTGGTTTTAAAACTTTCAAGAACTTCCGGTAGAGCCATCCTTGCACTTAAAGCAGCCAGAGAAAGTAGAAATTACAGTTAGCGATGAAGGCAAGGGAGGTGATGTGTGCAGACGGAAATGCCAAGCGAATTGCTCATGACTCCGCTTGAGAAAACTAACCAGAACTGTGCTGGTGATGTACTAAAAATAAAACGCTCTTTTCTGCAGTCTAAACCAGGTTTATCACACAGCTCTTTTTAAATCGTTCATTACAGAGGAGAAACTAAGCAATTAAGCAGTACTTAACTTTACAAGGCATTTTGTTCTTAGAGTGTAGTCCCATGTTATTTTGTTTAAATACTAGTTCATTAATGGCAAACTAACTCTCAGTATTCAAATCTCATATTACACCATTCTAAACCTCGGATTCTCTTCTACAGCACCGGCTTTTATCTCTTTCTCTATTACTGGCAAGGAAAGTAATCGATCGTGTCGAATTTTCCAAATTACGTTTCACCGGATGTATACAAAAGGCTTGCGGGGTTTATTTTATCAAGGTAACCGTGGTGAGTCTTCAATTTTATACGTTGTTTAGTTAGGTTTAGTTCAGGTTCAGCTTTGTTTCCGCTGGCTGCTGAGACACAACGCTGTTTGCAATGATGGATGCGACAAGAACCGCATTTACACACGACAGCCGAACTTCGGAAATCCGAGCCTGGCGGAGTCGGGAGCGGTCAGGCTAAAGACTCGCCTCCTAAGATTTCACTCATTACAATCTGCGACAATATCTTGGCCTAGATCTCCTAGTTCATAAACCGTAATATTTCTTTTGGAACTCCCAGCTTTGGAGGTCTTTTTTCTTTCAACAGAATATCTCAAAAATGAATAATCAGCTCCCAAATCTCTACCTCGAACTTTCTTATTGCTGGGACACGCCCAGTGATGGATGTCCAACTATCGCCTAAGAATTTCCCAGTCATTGATACAAACTAAAGCATCGGGCATTTTAGACTAGAAACCTAACTCTAGGTATTAGTCTCTGCTACATCTCCGTGCGTCAGTCACGGACTTTAAGGGAGAAATCTGAGAATAGATAGACCCTCTTCTTTCGCAATTAATTGCATTAACAATTGCAAGTAACTATAGTTTGGATGTTAAGAGCAAAACCCGTACGATGGTATGGATAAACTAGTAAGATTAGTGCATAAAGTACCTAAATAATGGGTGTACGAATCCAAATTCGGGGTGCTCAGCTTCAACTGATCCACTCAGCGGAGATAACATAATTAAGTGAGCGGTACCGACTCTATTTCTGAAAAGCAGATTCCCCTTTTTACGTCATCAGACTTCTAATCGAGTTTGTAATTTGTTAATTTTAATACATGTAGATATTTAGCACTTGGATAATACAATAACCCTTTGATGTGGTGCCGCCTCGCTGACCTCTCATCCCGCCCACAAAACCAGAGATAATTATTCAAAACTCTGTCCAGTTAACTCTCATGAACAAGCCTAATGGTTTTATTTATTTATTTTTTCTCACTTTCTCTTTAAATCACATCAAAAATAAAAAATCTTTTGCGAAAGCGCACACGACTTGCTTTTACTTCTACTTTCGATAATCTAAATTGAATATTTTATAAAACTCCAGATTGTAAAACACATTAATCATTAACTAAAATTTTCTAGATTATAAATTAGCACATGAACTTTCATTTCAGGCGAGGGTTCTTCTTAATCGGATAGTAATCAACGAGTTTGTCACTTCTTTGTAACAGAAAAACACATAAGGTCGTTTCTTTTACTGAAATAGTACTTTAGAGAATAGCATACCCACTCGCCTTCTCTCATTAGTAAGTTTAACGGCAATCCCTAGTATAAAGTTTATAGAAAAACATTATAGACGAACATGAGTACAATGTGCAAAGGAAATCGTCGAAGAGGTTTTTGAGGTAATTTCCCAAAAAGTGTAAAAAATCCTTTATAAAAGAAAAAGTAAGGTTAAGAAAAAAGGACATTGGGTTGAGGAATTTCGCTCGCTAAATGGCAGCCGTGAATACCCTTGAGAAACCAAATTGAAATTATTAACTTTCAGCTCACAATCAAATCTTTTGATTTAAACACGCACTGAGACGCATTAAGACGCACTGAGCGGCTCTGAAAGAGATTCTCAGTAAAAACTGGATTTCCGAAATTCGGTACTTCCCTTAATTAGTAAGAGAAAGTAATAATAAGAATCATTAGAGCCATTTTTTAAAGAATCTTAAAAATGAAAAAATGTTCATTAGAGTGATACTGGAATTTTTACAACATATTAGACCCTGCTTACAAGAGACATAAAGCGAATGATTTCAAGATTAAAGACCATCAATTATTAGCAATCATGATATTAAAGCTAGACTAGGAGTTCTCGGGTAGTTTCTCCCAAAACTAAAGGATTCAAGCAAGGCTGTTACTGTTTGTAAAATATACTTGAACCTCGTACAAATGGAGAAGAGAGGAATTGTGGTTAGCACAAGATTGATCATGTTTCTATAGACCTTACATTTGCGGACGACCAGGATGAAGTTGTCTGGGATGGTAATCATGCAGAGTACATGAATAAAACATTCGTGATAGAGTTTAACTCTTGGAGAATGGATATAAATTTCACCATAACAGGTGGATGTGGATCAGGTTGTGAAGATGATCTTCAATTTTGCGATAATAAGGAGAGACGAGAGTTTTAAATATCTGAGCTCTATTTTTTCGAAAAAGATGGTTCTTCGGACAAGAGCTCTTCGGCGTTCTGAGTAAACGAACAGCAAACTGTGTATTTGGAAACTTCCAGAGAACTTAGAAGTCAGGATAACTTATTTATGTAAAAATACATGAATACGATAGAGAGATGTAACCGACACAAAGTGCTCCATTCGACAATCACTTGTAACTCAAGCACTGGATATTAATGTAATCATTTAAATAAATGCGGTTGGATAAAATAAATAAATGCCTTTGGTCAGGTCAAAGCATATATCATAAATCATTTTGACACGCTGGGCTGCTTTAAAAAGTTAGGTAGACTTACGCTCCTAATTACATTATTCAAATCACACGATTCTTTTTACAAGACCTAACTTTCTGAATCTTATAAGGAACTGATTTGAAAAAAAAAAAACTTATAGCTGATAAAAAGAAAATATTGAAGAAAACATTAAAAAGGATTTGAAATCAATTCCAAAAACTACATGTGGAAATCAAAAGTACTAATTTTGAACTTGTAGTCCATTAAGTAGAAAAGACCAAACAATACATCAAAAAGTGTTAGAAATCGAATTAGCCGGGATGCTACATGTGTCCAACAAAATACCATTATAGAAATTCGAAGGACCTGTTTTCGAGAAAATCTAAAAATGAAAACTAGTTTGTAAAATGGTACTTCTGGTTGACTGGATGTCCTCCCTAAGTTATGGTCAGATCCTAGGAGGGTGCACAAATGAAATACAAAGTTTGCCTAAAACACTGCTAACGTTCAAAAATACAGAGATCTGTTTCTAAATTTCACTTTTCTGTCATTTAAAATTGGAACCTTGTGAACAGTCGATGTCGATACGATCGCAATCCTTGCCTAGTTAGGGAAAAAGAATCAATTGAAGGAGCCATTTTCGTGAAAATCGTGAAAAACATAAAAACGCTGTTATAAAGTCGCACTTACAGTAGACCGATTTCGGTCCAATACAATGAATTAAAAGCGACATAACGCCAAAATGGAGTACCGAACTAGGTAGGATTCTGAAACTTTACATGCAGAAAAAGCGCTCGCGTAAAACTTTATTTCCTTTCTACTGAAGTTAGCTGTTGGAGAAAACAGGGTATTCTTCTCTCAGAGAATTGATGACGTGGATATTTGTTGTTAGCTCGCCCAACTCTGCCCATTATTTATATAAATCCATTACTGCAACTACGTGCATTAAATGGGCAAACAAAAATTAATAGACACTGCTGCAAGTACACGCATTTAGCGTTCTGCTATTCCCACAATTTGGTTGGGGGCGAACAACAGAGATGACGGCCGTTGGGAGAGTTCTGGGGTCGGCAGATGGTCGCGCCACCCCAAAACCCAATGTACATCTGTTTCTATATATCAAATTATTTCTGTACAAACATCACACCCCGTCTCATTGCACCACTCTCCAAATGTTAATAACTTGTTACTTTCCCTCACTGCGAGTATTGCCAACACGTAACAACACGTTTTGACATCCCTTGAGGCCGAAAAAGTGGTATTTAGAAAATGAACTGTGTGCATCTGAACAGCAGCGCTCAAAATGCGAACATCAACTTCATGTGAGGTTGGTTTCCTTTTAATCTGGGGAAGCCACCCTTAGAACGCTGGGTACTTTCTGTAGAAAGCCTAACGCTTCTTGCAGATTCTAGGTATTATCCAGGTGTTAGAGGGGAATATACCCTATCAAGGAATTCCTCTTAGGAGAGTTTACTTCACTATATTAAGAGAGAGAAATGGGAAAAAACTGGCTTGGGAAGCAGTTAACCTTAACTGTTGACACTTCTCTTCATCGGACTTACTAAGATCGCTTGGATAAGTGGTTTCATCAGTGGGGTTCTACACGGTTTCAGTTGGCCCTGGTGGAGGGCAAAATAGAACTAATTAAATGTCGCGTTGCAGAATGCTCTGTCAAGAATTTTAAAACAAATTCAGCGGAGTCCTTTAAGTAAGTTTTACAGCATTACAATAATTGAAGATTCAGTATGGTGATAGCCGCCCAGGAGAAATTGAGTAAACTGCATTTCTGAGCATACTAAGAGTCGTTTTCGAGTAAAGGTGAATTGTGAGATTAAATAAATAAGGAACATTGAATCTACAAGCATGAGTCTACGTAGCAGCGAAGGGTGTAATATTTGCAGTAGTGCTGAGAGAGGCTGCGAGATATTTACAGACACAATACTCCAGGAATCCAATAGAGTGCTCTCTACGTTGAATCAGTGTGCCCAAGGAGGGAGGATTTTCGCCGCAATTCCAAATAACTGCCAAGAAATACACTCACACACCCGCACAAAGCTAGAGGAAAATATTTTTTTCCCACCCTATCTATATTTGCAAATGAAATTCCCTTAGTTTCGAAGTAAAGGAAAGGGAAGGACGCGCGCGGGGTTATGCCGGTATGAATAATCTAAAAAGAAGAGGAATGTGTACATATAAGTTAGTTTTGTATGTGCCGACCCATTCCTTCAGTAACAACTCCTTCGCAACTTGGATCAAACTTCGATGGACTAACTTTGTAGCCGTCACCACTCGCCTCTCCAGTTCGCGACCCACAACCTTGCCCATGCCCTGTCTACCATCAAATCCCAGTCTCTCTCTACGGCAGGACCAATCGCTACTCGGCCTTACTCCCTTTTCTCCAATCCTTTCCTAAAATCTAGTTGCGACACTTAACAAAATCTTTTCAGCATACAAGAATACAAAAGGAAAGTGAAATAAGAATTATTGGAGTTATTTTTGAAAAGAGAAACATGCATATTGAATTGGGCAAACACGCTAACCTCCTATTCAGTACTTCCAAATTCATTTTAGTCGCGCAACGCTTCCAAATGTGCCTGTACTCTCCGCTGTAGATACACAGTTATTTACTGAACTCTTTCCTTTTTGTTTCTCTGAGTTTTTGTTGTAATGAAATGGATACCTCCTATGTCCAACCACCAAATTAGGTGTCAGGAACGGAGGCGAATAGCAAACATACTTTAGCATAAATTTCTCATATAATGAAATCCAAGGTTTAGATCGGGAATCGAACTCAGTACCACAATACATCTTAGCTTTGCGGGCGGGCCTCCTCTATAATCACTCGGCTACGGGGCGCCTAGTACTGGGGCCATATCACCGTCACTTCCGTTAAGTTTTTGGTTAACATTCTTTAAACGGAAAAATAATTTTTTTTTCTTCACAATTTTATGGAAAAATGGTTCCGCAATACAGTCACAATTATAAAAACCTAACCGTCCACGACACCTAATTGGTAGTTGGACGTTAAGCCACGCCTGGAAAAATAGGCGATTACTTTACTTTACTTTTATAAAAACCTATAACTTTTATTTGTTACTTTTTCTCAAGGGAATTGATTTTTCGATTTTCAGATGTGTCATTTCAGTACAAAATACCGCTCCACCATTCATGTAATATTAAAGAATATTAGCGAGGATATTTAGAATTTTAACTCCGAATACTGGAAGTGATTTTTTGTTTTCTGAGTTTTATGAAATTTTTGGAAAAAGTATGAAGTATATGTAGTTAAATGTGGAATTCTGATATAGCGTGAGGTAATCAGGCATTTCTGAACAAGTATTGTGTCAGTCCTTCTTAGATCAAACATTGATCATTTCCTACGGAAGTAAACGAAATAAATAATTAGAACAAACGGAAAATCTTAACTAAAAATAACTGTGACTTAAAATTTTTTGTTTGAAAATCGATGATTCACGATGAAAGAGCGAGGTAAAGGATGTGACTCATTGGCTCGTGCCGCCAGTCTCATCTACTGATAGGAAATTTATTGACAATAACACACAAGGAAAAGTACACCTTGTGCCGCAAGTCACAGCTCAGGCTATTGTATGTCCTGTTTTAGCACATGGATAATCCTAATCTTAGAATTAACTGGTTCACAGATAGTTGAAACGATGAAATGTTTATCCCTGGATTGCACGTCAGTGAGAGACCGCTCCCCGGGATAGGGTACTTCGTATCTCAGCGTATTTTTCTTTTAAAATTTTTGGTTTTTGAGGTATTCTTTTAACGCACATTTGGCTAATAACATCTTCTTTTTTTTATGGGACCCTCAAACTTGTTAAAAAATTCAATTACGAACATTTTAAACGATCTCATGACTTCCTTTCCCAAGCGTACGATAATGTAATCATGCAGGCACTAATATATATATATATATAGGAGCAAGTGTAATTAATAATATGTAATGTTGGCACGAGTGATGGTACCGCGCGTGCTGTGTCCCACACGCCCCGCAACTTAAATACGTTCCTTGCAACATTTCCCCACTATTTAACTTACACCCATCCATTTTATTTTATTATTTTTTTTTTTTTTTAACAAAATTTAACATCTTTCTTCGCTATAAATACATTATCTTTATCGTGCTGTTCTGCACGATACAAAGGGAAATCGCACGTCCTCGTTAGGCTGAATCTAGACATTGTTCCTTCCATGTATAGCATACTAATAATGCTCTTGCAATTCTGTCTTCCTATAAATACATATATATATTTCTAACCCTCCTTAAAATAAGTCATTTTTCCTAGGAATTTATCCCAAACAAAAGTGATAGGCCTATAAAGAATGCACAATACTATTAAACGTTTTTTACTTTCCCTCACTTCTCCGTAAATGATTCCACTAATTTTAAGGTCTCATGAGAACTAAGTGTGAATATTTGCAAGTTGGTCTCAAAGGTTGTTTCTTTTTGAGAATTTTACATTTGAGTTTAATTAAAAAGAATTCCAGGGAAGTGATTACCTAAGCTGATTAGCATATTGGATTCCCACGCGGTGGTCCCTGGTTCAAATTCAGCTGCTGACCCTTAGATTTTCTCTTGATTCGGTGTTTTTCTGAGGAACTATTTGATTGTAATGAAAATTAATTTCATATTATATTCGATCGCAACAATAAAGTGTCGAGTGAAGTAATGCAGGCGATAGTTTAGAGTCATTAAGCCAAGTTAAGGTGCGGGTCAGAAAGTGAGTTGTCACTTTGGCGAGCGAGTTACTTAGAGCAGCTCGCGTCCAGTTTTATTAGAAGAGTGAAATAATGGAGACCTTTGAACTCAACACTAATAGAGAATTAATTACTAACGAGAGACAGCCCTGCGCATCTTCAGCGTGCTGTCTAATGAACCTTTATACAGCTAATTATTTGTGAAATTTCTTCTTGTTAAAACTCCTTCGATTTCTCAACGGCTAGAGTCACGCCCGTGACGTGTATTCGATACTCAACGATATTTTTTTCACGAAATTCGTGGTCATAGGGCATAATATATTAACAATGCATCAGTTATATAAAAAGTAGCTAAATAAATAGGATGTTTTTGGATACTACAGAAACTTTTCTTGGGTTTTAACCAATTGGTTTTTGTGGTAGTGCGTGTGGTTGGGTTTCAGTCGGGGGAGTGTGCAAGCAGTATAACTTCAAAATTAAAAATCGTAGATATTTCACATTTTAAATTTAGTTTAGGGTTCCTCTAGCGAACCCGACAATAATCATTTCGACCAAATCAGCCATTTTGAAATGCCAGTTTACTGAAAATCGTTTACCCAGTTTTTGTTTTTTTTTTTGAGATTGTCTCCTAAACTGGTTCTATGATTTTATTAGATCTACATCTTTTCAATCAACTGCACGGCTATAAACTAAATAATATTTGATGGGATTAATTACGGTTTTGAAAAAGTGCAACATTGTTTGAATGTATTCTATTCTAGTTTGGGCAAATTTTTGAAATTTTCTGCAACAGTTATCTTGAGTACCTGAATTTTACACTTGGATAGTACATAGGGAGATACATTAGAACAGAAAGCGAACGTTCAATATCAATGAAAAATAATTATGAGGAAGTTGTAGTCTCGTGGGAGATACACGGAGTAAGCAGGTCTTGAAGTGTACATCGTGTAGAACACATACTTGGATGTAACTGTCGAAGCTAGTTAGCCGACATGGGAAATGCGATGTCAAATCAACTTTAGCATTGCCGATAGCAATTATCCGCCATCAATAATAAAGTACGACTCGGAACTCCACTCTAGGACAGTGCCTGTAGTGACGTAAGCTACCCATCACCCACAATTGAATTGAGGGAATTTTAAAAAAATCTGGACTAAAAACACGCACGACTTTGTCTAACTGTAATTATAATTATCACAATAGAAAAACATCTTTGAAGCTAATAAAATGAAGGAGAGCAAAAGTGAGTTTGGATTTAACTTGGCCAAATAGGGCGCCTGAGCTTTCTGTCTTTTTCAGCGAAGAACCGGAGAAAACAGTTTAAACGTTTGCCTCGTTTCTTTTATGTTCCAAAAGCGACATAAAATAAACCTTTTCCGGAAAACTGTTTCAAATAAAAGTGATATTCATCATTTGTGCACGTTCAATGGAAATCACAGGTACTATTACCAGAAAACACAGAAATTCATTCTGTTTACGATGTTCTGTTAAACCTGAAAGAGTTCGCCTCCTGTCCGTATGTTAACGAAGGCAAGGGCTGGTACTCAACTCAGTGTTTGTACATTAGAGTGTGGTTATTTCAATCTGCCCGTTCCCCAAAGGGCCTCGTTTGCTGTAAGATTAGCTTAATCCCGGCCGTGAAACAATTCCCAGTAGCTCTTGTACGCAGAAATAGGCTAGCGATGAGGGTTTCTTGGTAGTGGGCTAATTCAGAAGCCATTGTTCTACAATTTACTGTGTCCACCATCAATGGACATCAATTTTAGCTACTAGAGAAGCAGCCGTACGTATTTCACGCTATCCTTTTGGACAACTGTAAAAGAAATATTGCAGAGAGTTAGCTCACCTTCACCAAACACTCTCTAATTAGTTTTCTCACTGTTTTTGCCAATTATTTTGAAAAAATTTATCTAATTTAGTGCAAATTAAGTAACAAGATTTGTGCCCGTTAACGGAATTCAATTTAAAATAATTATTTGGGAGGCGGCTAGAAGTGAAAGCGGGGACTTCCATTTGGCGCCTGGCCAAAACTAATACAGAATACATTTCAACTTCCGTTAGAGCCACCAATCTATTGTTCTTTCAAGATTGCTCTCTGGCTTACTAAAATTATTTTGAAAATATCTTTTGGGAACACTCACACGTCTTTCTATTATAATGGAATTTGAAAGGTACAGCAATTAAAAGAGGAAGCTCGTGAAATTGAATTTTTTGTTTTTGCTTTTGTGCCAATTTATTGTTCCCGGGAACAAAGTATTTTTCAAATTAGTTGTAAAGATTCTCAACCGAGCGAAAATAGAAAAAGAAATTTGTCATTACAGGGATAATGAGTGAAGGTAAATGCCTTACTGAGCAAAGGAGTCAAACGTCTAGCCACCTGTTGTCTTGAAGTTTCTATTACCGTACGTTAACATCGTAGCACGGGTAGAACATGTCTTTCGATGAATATTCCTTATAGATTATTTATTTTCTTTGAGTATTCAACTAAAAATAAATATTTGGGTAATAGTTTGGGCGATAAAAATGGCGTCATTTAGAGTAAACGAAAAGGACATTGTACAACTCTAATCGAAAGTGCAAGATTAAAAACTGTGTTAGAAGCTGTTCTTGGGAGAAAGGCACAAGGAATGTGATCTTTGCGTCACCCGCCCCATATTCTGGAAATGGCACACGCTGTTTCTAAAGATACGACTAATATTTGACTGCGAATGACATGAGCGTAGGCAGACTGGGAGCACGTGAAGAGGAAGCGACAGTCGGGAACTCAAGTAAGCCGATTTCATCATTTCTCATCAAGAAGAGAAAAAACAATCTTAAATTGCAGGGTACGAAGGTTGGCTGAAAAGTAATGCACACATGCTTGCAGAGCGCGAACGAAGAGCTTAAAAAAGCTCGCGAGGTGGCATTTGGTAGTCACATTTCCCCTTATTACGTACGCGCTGGCTGAACTCGCTGCGTTTAGCCAGTGTATTTTTAGACGCCGAAGTATGGACACGTGTACTGGTGCTGTGTCACTGCGAGATAAACAGCGTGCTGTTAACGACTTTCTTTTGAGGCGATGACAGGGGACGAATCATGGGTCCATCATTACGACACCCAGAAGAGTAAAGGCAGAGCACTGAATATCGACATGCGTCTTCTACTCGGCTGAAAAAGTTCAAAACACAACCGTCCGCAAAAAAAAGAAAAAAATTCTTCTGTCTGTGTTTTGGGATGCTCACCAAGTTTATGTGACCGATTTTCTGGCTCCAGAGGCAACGATAAATTCTTCTCGGTACGTACAGACTCTAAGAAACCTCCGACGTCGAGTTTGTCATGTTAGAGGCAGCTTGGCACCAATAATCTTGCAACATGACAACGCTCGTCCTCACATCTCGCGCGGCGAAACTGCAGAGGCTCTGGAAAAACTGAAGTTTGAACCAATTCCACACCCTCCTTATTCCCCGGATCTTGCCCCCAGCGATTGTTATTTGTTTCTTCTACTCAAGAGAGATCTCAAGGGTAATCACTACTCCTTAGACGATTAGGTGAAGGCAGCTGCCAATTCCTGGCTTCAAGAAAAGTCAAAAGAATTCTTCAGTGACGGAATGAAAAAACTAGTTTCACGTTGGGAGAAATGTACTAGCGATAATGGTGACTACATTGAAAAGTAATACATAATTGTGAAGCCTAAGAATTGCACTTTAATATACTTTCTGTCTTACTTGATAACTCTTTTCTTTCCTCCTCTTCTAGCATGTGTGCATTACTTTTCAGCCAACCCTCGTATTAAAATTTAATTTATAATTGGGAAACTTCTCGCGCAAGAGCCTAATTTAAGGCTACAGCCTTCTTCAACATCTTCCGCTAGTCTCCTATTTTGCTAGCACCAGCAATCCTATTGCCTTCAACCGCACCATTTAGCCATCTTAACTTCTTATGACTCGCCTTGTTCATTGCTTAAGTTCTGTGAAATAAATTCTGAACCTCACTACATCTGGGAGAGCATTAATTTAACCCTCACCAGCTATTTATATTTATTTGAAGGAAATTTGGCGAATAAATTTTGGAAGGAAATTGTTTAATTACAATTGTTAATTATAAAGAGAAAGTTGGGCGGCGAAAATCCAGATTTGTTTTCTATATTTCCAGTATTTAGAGTGCAAATCTTGGAACCATATCTTTGGTTTTAGATCAATACAGAGTATAAATTAACAGGTTTGGTACGGAGAGTGTAATTAAGTGGTAGGCCCTCCTGTTTGTTGGTCATGTTTCTGGTGTATTTGGAAGCAATAATGGAGGAGTCGAGAATGAAGCTCATTAACACAGGGCCGTGTGGTTTTGAAACTAGCTAGCACACAGTCACTAAACCTTTCCCATTTCACAAAATAACCGCTACCGTTTCTCTCTAATCAATTTAATGATATCCTTTTCTGAGCCAACTGAGAAGTTGCTTGCAAACTTTATTACTTATATATATCTCGGCCGAGCCTTCAGCTGTGTGTGTTAGTTAGGTGTTTGCGGCTCCTGAGCCGGCCATACTGTTAGACCATCAGCAAGGCGCAAAACTTAACCTACCAAAAGCTCAAAAACTCATTCTAGAGCTTACTTACTTACAAAATATATACACACTTACCCTTTACTGGGTGCGCATATGTGCGAGTATATTGCGCGCTTAAAACTTTATATTGTTAATAAAACTATTGCCACATCTGTCAACTAGATTAGTTTTCTCTCTACCAACTAAGTAAATAAAAATTTAATACAAGCGCGGAGTAAACAATGAAATAAACTAAGTTCACAAGTATTGCTTTTTCTTCGCTATACTCGTTACAGCCAGCCCTACAAGCTGCTGAAAAGGATAGGCGTTGCGGATTTTGCTAAAGGATAATTTTGCGACCATGTTCAGTTTTCAATATGATATTCTTACTGGAAAAAACAAATTATAACAGCAGGAAAAACTGGTAGCATCACCAGCGTTTAAGTTAGCTAGCCATGTCTTTGTATTTACACAAGCAAGTTCATTTTCTTGACAAACGCTTGGAAAAAACGCTAAACCTATTAGGTAACCCTTTAGTTTCTTTACCCCAAATACCTGCCAACCGTACTTCCAACTTGAGTTTTTTAAAATTATTTTCAGAATTCCTACTTCTAATTTAGTCGTTCGTCCTGATTCTGGTCTGAACCAAACACGAACAGCAAGAATTATACGAGCCATTTTATATACATTCATTCAGGATTTCTTTGATACAATATTTTAGAACTTGGTCCTCAGCTGGGCCGAACCCATTGCCTACGTGCGCAAATGCCAGTCCTCCTATTCGGTTATATGACTGGTCGACCCTAGCATATCTAAATCCGTTCTGACTCTACGAGGGTCGTTTGAAAAGTCCGTGCAAAAATAAAAACTACTTAATTTTTTGGGGTAAACCTTTTTTATTTTTCAACATAGTCTCCTTTTAGGCACTATACACTTCGTCCAACGCTGCTCTAGTTTGTTGATCCCTTCCGAATAATAGGATTTGTCCAAGTCTGAAAAATAGCCATTCGTTTCTGCAATCACCTCCTCGTTTGAATAAAATCTTTTTCCCGCCAGCCATTTCTTCAAATAGTAGTCCGAGGGAGCCAAGTCTGGAGAATAGGGGGGGATGTGAAACGAGTTGGAACCCTATTTCCATTAATTTTGCGCCCACAACTGCTGAGGTGTGAGCTGGTGCGTTGTCGTGATGGAAAAGGACTTTTTTGTGGGCCAATCGTGAGCGTTTTTCTTGCAGCTCGGTTTTCAAACGGTCCAATAACGATGAATAATATGCACCTGTAATAGTTTTACCCTTTTCCAGATAGTCGATGGGGATTATTCCTTGCGAATCCCAAAAGACAGTCGCCATAATCTTTCCGGCCGAAGGAACGGTCTTCGCCTTTTTTGGCGCAGATTCCCCCTTGGTAACCCATTGTTTAGATTGTTCTTTGGTCTCAGGAGTGTAGTGATGTATCCATGTTTCATCCACAGTGACGGAACGACGCTTAAAGTCCTGCGGATTCTTCTGGAACAGCTGCAAATCGTCCTTGCAACACTTCACACGATTTCGTTTTTGGTCAAGCGTGAGCAATCGCGGCACCCATCTTGCGGTTAGCTTTGTCATGGATTCATGTTGATGCAAAATATTATGTACCCGTTCATTCGAGATGCCCACAGCACTAGCAATCTCACGCACCTTCACTCTTCTGTCATCCATCACCATATCATGGATTTTATCAATGATTTCTGGAGTAGTAACCTCAACAGGGCGTCCAGAACGTTCAGCGTCACTTGTGCCCATATGGCCACTCCGAAAATTTTGAAACCACTTATAAACTGTTCTAATCGAAGGTGCAGAGTCACCATAATGTTTATCAAGCTTCTCTTTAGTCTCCTGAGGCGTTTTGCCTTTCATAAAGTAGTGTTTAATCAACACACGAAATTCTTTTTCGTCCATTTTTTGAAAATCACTCGACTTCCTCGATTCAAACGAATGCCAAACACAAAGAAATAGACCGATCTGGCTGAAACTTGGTGTGTGTTCTTCCAAGAGATGCTACTAACTAAACATAACCTCGATACGCGCCAGTGGTGCTATCTCTCTGACTTTGCACGGACTTTTCAAACGACCATCGTATACATCTTCAGCTAGTGCATAAGGTTGTTTGGAATGGTATGCATTAAATACTTCACTATTAACGAGAACAATTGCTCCTGACTATTAGTTGTAAAATAGTACATTGTTTTGTTAGCTCAAATTTTCGTATTTTCGAGAACAACTGTGCTGGAATCGATTGAGCCTCTAATTGGCATTCATATTCCCGGAAGTAAAAGAGAGAAAAATTAAAGCAAAAAAAAAATTACAAAGATTAATAAATCAGAATAAATGATGGAGGGCGTGCGAGTGACATTTTGTAGTTGGGTGCAGTCTGGTGTCGGCCAGCTCACCCAGCATTGATCTTAATTTCACTGACCATTGCTTGCACCAATGGACCCTACATTCCGTCCTTTAGCGATCACTAGCTCGCCTCATTGGAGGCTTCAAACACCTTTACGTAAGGGTTGCAGCAAAGCCAACACTCTGTCTCTTACTGCACTTATCAGCTGCCAGCGGACTATCTTCAAAATTAGAAAATCCATAATCTATTCAATTACTTTTGTGCCCTGTAGAAAAGTCGCTCTAAAAAGCAAATTTACCGAAAATAATTGACACTACTAGTACGCGAAGATTCGACCAACTCGTTTTCTATTCGAGTCTTTTTTTTACAGAATAAGTTCCATTACAGAAGGTTGTCTGTAAATATTCTAAAAATTTATTCATCAAAAACAAATCAGGGGCTGAATTTAAAAATTTGAAGAAAGTTGGCTAACCAACGGTGAAATTACTTTTAATCACAAATTTTATTTACAATACGAATCGTTTAGAGTAAGTTTCACATTATGGGCAAGAAACAAAATTAATTTAATTAAACGGAAGCCGAAATATTTTTATTTTATTTAAAAGCGATTTCAAACTTTTCAAATAAATGTAGACTTATAATATTATTAAAAGAAAAATAAATGTTTATTATGTTTTTGAAAAATATTGTTTAATTTGACATAAGTTCTGATTATTTGCTTAGTTCTAGTCCATTTTGAATGCATTTTAAAATAAAATTCTTACCTGTTAATTTTTGTACTGTATTTTTTATAATAGTGTTTGCATTGTTATGTAAATGGTGCACCCATCGTGGCATCTCAACTATAAAATTATGCTAAACGATAACGATAAACCCGTTTAACAAAATTCAATATTCGTAGAAAATTAGAATAGCAATCCAGATTTTTCGTCTTTAGCGGACTGCAACTGCTGCATTTCTAGTAAAAGCTGCAGGTGGAGTATTGCTGCGACAGCAGTTGAAATAAAGATTAATAATGAAATCTCTGCCAAGTGATTGTCGGCCAGAGAAATAACAAGACGGGGTGTGGCCAATCTACTGCGCCAACTCTGTCACGTCTTGCCGGAAATGAATGCCTAACTGGCAAATCAACGTTCACTCAATTAGCAGCCTCACTCAGCCCCACACGCCTAATTAGGTTTTGTTAAATTTTAGGCCATTGATTAAGCGATCCACAAACGTCTGCACGAAACAGTTCACAAACCACCCGCTCATTGAAGCCTGCGAGCTCTCTTAAGGCGCTTCTTCAGTGTACTCGTCACACATCCGGTCTCATTTCTAAAACTTTAATTATTTGTTTATTGCTTGCAGGAAATTACCATTTCGCAGCTAGGTTTCGCATTACATAATATAATCCCTGTAAAGTTCATTTAAAGGAAAATAGTTTTAAAAAATACGCATTTTTTATCCAAAATTAAAGGAAATTAACACAATAAGGCTAGGTATTAATTCCGGATTCGAATCCAGCTGCTGGCCCTAAGATTTTCACATTCTATGAGCTTCTTATAGCTCACTTCCACTGATGGACAGTGTTTTATATAACGAGAGAACACTGAAAAAACTATGGGAGCCAATGTCCTCAAATGTTGACGGGCCTTAAATTAAAACCAAATCTGCATAACAAAATTTTGAAGATTCAGAGACAGCTGAATTCCTAGTGTATTTTTTTAAATATTTGCAATAAGAGCAAGTGTTAGAATTGTCCGCAACACTTTTTTTGTGCACTAGAAGGAGAAAATAATCCATATATGAGGGATCTTCCGGATGAATCTTTAAATTAATATTAATGCGAGCAAGATGGGCTTGCGCCAGTCTGCTTGAGTATTAATTAATATCCACGTCTGAGAGAATGAGTAATTTTTTGTTAGTTTCAACCAATTTAGACGCACTTGAAATTAGCATCGAATGGAGACAAATTAGACTAGAGAGAAAGACAGTCTGTCAATAGGTACAGTGACAGCTAAATAGTCGTGTTCCTCTGCACTACAAATTGAAATTAATTCTTTACAGTCACTTAACGCATGTCTGGACAAGGTCCCCCATCTTGTCATTAGATCTATTTCCCTGCTATTGAGTGGGAATTAAGCCGGTGCACTTAAGGCTTTTATTTTATTATAAGGCAAAGGAAGACTCTATTTGGAATTCACCCCAAGCACTGGCCGACTGAGTGTGCATGAGAAGCCTCGAGGCACTCTTCCTTGTAGGTAAATACAAACCCATGGGGGTTCGAATTATCCATACACCAGCCAGATGACTCACTGTAGCCCCAAGCTAGCCACCCTTCCAAACAATTCTACTTAAGAAGTTTCCCAATTGTGCAGGAGAATGCCACCCTAGCTAAACAACAGACCTTGGCACATTTCATTGTTTTGCAATACACTTTACGCCACGCAACGGAACTGGCTGGATCAACACTTTAAACAATTTTTCCTCAGTAACTATAACTATTGTAACATTATTTTGTACCGGCAGCGACAAGTTGATTGACAACTTCACCTTGGCATCTCTGCGAGTAAAATTTGAGTACTTTAAGATCAGAATTTCGGTATGGCCCCCCTGTTTAATATTCAGCACCTATTTTTATTAATTCCCGGGTTAATCTTTTCTAGTTAACCGTCCGTACACATGTATAACCAATTAATCAAGGTTTAGAATAATATTGTGGATTTATGATATTGCAAGGTTACGGTCAATAAATCTACTATAATTTTTTGCCAAATTTACTGTCTCCTTCAGAGCCTGGATTGTACATTCACTGTGTTATCTGTTTAGTCGGTTGTCTGGGGTGGTTGATGGCAATGAAAAGCCCTGGTAGGCAAACAAGAAGAGGTCAAAGCAAAGCTATTTAAAGAACATAGCGAGCCGCCGGCTGTTCCAGTCGTACAATTAACAATACTTCGTGTTTTTCTGGCCAACAATACTGTTTAGACAAGTTCTTTCCCAATTAATGCATCAGAAAACTTTTAATTGTATTTATTTTTTCCTCTTAGTTTACCAGCTTCCTGCAATGAGGTGTACTGTGATCAGGATAAATTTTATTTCATTAATAAAAACGTTTTTCATTATCTAGTGAATAATAACTAACTACATTTTAAAAAGCACTTTCACAGAAACATTTATCGAGCGAAATCCTTTAAAATTAGCCCTTCAGAGATGATCTTGGCGCTATGTCCTGATGTACATAAATAAATAAACAACTCTGATCTGATACTCGCATTACTTTTCTTTGCATCCAAAATCAAATGTTCAGTGAAAATGTTCCAAATAAAACTTATAGATCTACAAATATGCAACTGACACATCAAATTCACAGAAAGAAAAACTAGAATGTTGTAGCATTCCAGTGATGGAACACTGGCCTAGGGCAAAGTCCTTCCTACCAGTGCATAATCTCAAAAAGCTATCAAAACATTCATGCATTCACAAATGCACTCTTAGCAGTAGAGACAGCAAGAATGTATTGTTGTAAACTGCGTGGACAGCAATATTATGTATATATGTATTGCATTACTGGTGCATCAGAAATGCAGTAAATAAAAAATAAAAAAAAAATTAAATATTTCCTAGCTGTTTCAGCCTTGAGTTTATCGCAACAATGAGACAAAAGATGCAAACGTAGTTGTGTGACGTCACACGGCATTGTTGCGGCATAGAAGTGGGATGAGTCATTTTTCTATATCTTTCTTTTGCAATTAATTCCGTTGAGTAACTAAGTTTATTACTTAGTATTATAACAGCAAGTATTACAAGTCTTTTGATTTTGCCGATTATAGCATTTTGGAATTTCATCAATCTTTAGAGGTACATCAATAATTCTGGTGTTGAGATTTCGACTAGGTAGATCCAGTGAGTTAGTGTAGTGCGTGACGTAAGTGAAGTCGAAATCTCTACACCAAACCTGATTGAAACCTGACAGGGATAATATTATAAACATGCACCGGATGGATAAAATAAACGTCAGCAAATTATGTTTGACTGGCTGTCTAAGACATCATCTTATCAAAGTTTCATCAACAGATTGCATTTCTTGAGACTGGAATAAAAAGCTATACTACATTGCATTTCCATCTTTTGTAAAGTTATTACATTATTTTTCACAAAGTGTACTACGTACCAATACAATCGGCTAAGTTCGGTCGACTTGATGGGACGGAAAGAATGATTGCGTTGTAAATCAAATTTAATGTTTTCTCTAATCTGACGTATGAAATTTGGCTATATGAAGTCCCATTAAAGCAAAACTTGGTTGGATTGACTAAAGCAGGATAATGTTTGGTCATTTTTGACGACATTCTACTTATTTGTTGAAAGCAGTAAAGGTCAGAATTAATAAAAGTCCACCATAAAAGGAATTTTTGATGTATCATTTTCAGACAACGTACAATGTCGGCTTTTTTTTTTGTTACATTGCTCTCATATACTAGCCGGAAATAAAAGTTTTAGGACGATCCAACTGTTTCCGGATATCGCTAGTAGCTCCCCTTCTCATCACGTGTTACTGCTCCATTTTATCAGAGCACTGCCAGTTAAAATAACTTAAAAAATATATTATTTTAAACGGCTATACACTGGGAAACATTAAAAATATACTCCTGGTGAAAAAATTGAATGAATTAAAGGAAGTGTCACTGAGTAGTAGGCTTCTAATAACCGATATTCCTTGGGTATTCTTACAGCGTTAGGGTGCCTTCAAGCGAGGACTGGTGTGATACCTGACTATTACTTCAGCATGGTTCCAGAGTGGATGGAAGATACAAAATTTAATTTTTACAATCTAGGCATGAAACTGTTTTGGAAGCATTAAAGGAAACAGCTGTACATAGATTTAATTAAACATCTTTATGACACGGCAACAAGGTGTAGTTGTTGTCGGAAAGAAGAGTCAGGCAGGTTGTTCGCTCTCTCAAGGAAAACTAAAATCTCATGCTAAATAATGTATTCAACCAACTTAATTGGCACAATAGAGGACTTGAGATTAACGGCTATCACTTGTGTATTATTGATGATAAGATCGTAACAGCTAACCCAGAAGTGCTGTAGTGACATATTTCTGGAAAAAGATAACCACTAACCTGATGGTTAGTATGAGCTAGAGAGGAACTTCTATAAACCACTGGTTCGTACTCTGGGCATCTTAAAACGGACATCTCGAAATAAATCGAAAATCAGCACGATTCTAACCTACGTAGAGTACCAGAAAGTAAACATGGATTTTTTTAAAATTGAAAAAGAGTCCTTTTTATACACCCTTTAAATTGTAGTAAGGGAGTGCCGTGTTCCACACCAGATTTGGTAATTTTGTGAAGGTTTATTTCATTTTTATTTTTTCTTCTACTTTTTTTTAAAGGTCAGTTAGAGGTGTGAGAGCGCGTGAGTAAATTTTTAAGCCGCTCCGGAATAATCAGAGCAGCCATCTTTAAAATATGCAGGCGGACATGTGGTCGTGTCGCTGCATATTCATGGGGTCGGACACGCTGCCGCCCCGCGCCCTTCCCAGCAGAGATAGAGAGGGAAGGAAAATGAAAAAACTAGGGAGGAAGGGTACGAACAGGTAGAAACCCAAAATTGATATCCGTACGCGCGCAAATTGGTTTCCGCTAACCCAAACACTTTTGCTTTCTGATGGACATAAAGTGAAAGCCAGTTGGCGATCTGCCAAATAGGAAACTAACTTGATATATTGAAAAAGAATTACTGTTTTCAACTGAAAAAATCCAGTACTACACTCCGCACCAACCTCACAGGTCTAAGGTAAGCAAAGGAACTGTCTAAACATTATAACTGGAATAGATTTGTGGCCAAAAAGTTTTTTGAGCTGACAGGTTACCTGACGAAGAAGCTGAGCCTGCACCATCAGGTTCTGTGCAAAGTTGGAAGCTACCCCAGAATGCTCCCAGATTCAGAGATTTCTTGGTTATCTTGGCTTAGAAGGGATGGAATAGGGTCTCACCAAACATCAGTTTTCTACAAGTAGGAGTCAACATAGATCTTGAAGGTCGCAGAACATTATTACCCTGAGAGATTGACCTATAGCTGGGATTAAAGTAATTCTCAAATCTCTCACCTCACCATGGTTGGCGTACCTCAGGTGTACCCCTATCCTTGAAAAAGTGGACAGCCAACTCTTCTCTATAGGGCTCACTACCCAAACTAAACTCATACTTCAGTAACGTTCGCCGATAGAACAAAGTTGTCAATTAAAATTGTAATCATCGCAGCGGGGAGAATGGATTGAGTTATCTGCCAGCTGATGAAGAGGTAGATACAAAGGTGGACAATCCTGGAGCCTGTATGTAACCCAATTAGTTGACACACAGCTACCTTTAACGGCCAATTAACACACGCTCGGGGAATAGAGACATTCCAAAGAGAATACATACACATAGAGAATACATTCCAAAGAGAAGCAAATAAATAAATATAAATCAGACTGCTCAATTAAATTCTCCAGTGGTAAAGGAGGCTTCGTGTTCGGTCATTAGGTAAGGAGATAGCACCTAAACCAACATGGCCCTGTCCCTTTATTATCTGACAATTTGATCTAATTGCCCCGTTAAGCTCACTACGTCCTCTCGCTGGAGACAAAACTTTTTTAACATTATGAAGATTCACTGAAAACTTCGTTTGTGCAAGTGTTGCGATTGTCTCTAATTTTTCACCGTAATTACACAATTTGAGGTCCTCATAAATTTGACAGAAACGTTTTTGGCGTCTGTTCCGTGTACACAAGATAACCCAAAACTTAAAATATCCATCTATCACTTGGTACTCTGTGTTCCTTACTATTTTCGCTGCTGGTACAGAGATTTTGACTGGAATTCACCTGTGCAAAGTGCAAGTTAATTAATTTTGTAATTAGTCATTATTTCCTAGTTTATATTGGTTTTTCACTTGAAGTGACTAACCGCTTTTCCATTCGGATATTTTGCTCCAAATGAAACCTATGGACCTGTTACAATCCAAACAATTGCAAAATTAGTACCACATACTTATTTACTTTATTTTGTAGGTACGCAGAGAGAATGCTAATTTCTTGTTTAGATCAATGAAATTGTCCACAGTTGAAACAAGCTTATAAATTCAGCAGTGATACTTGCTTTATACTACTGTTATCCTCATCCCAGCCAGGCTTTGGCCATTCGATTCTGCTATGGATCAACTCATTGCGTTTTTGGTGTGGATCTCAAAGCTACTGCTGTGTAATGTGCATCAGATTTCCGCTAGGTGATCCGATCATATCTAAAATTCCACATTAAACCTAGTGAGCACATCGATATCTGTAGGCTTAGCTTTAGCATCCAGCTAGATTCAATATGAAGGTTCACTCCAAATTTTTTATTTTACTTTCACTTACTACGTAAGGTAAGTGATCAATGCCCAATTTTCGAAATTGAGTATCCACCGATAAGAGGCCCCTGAGTCCAAAAAAATGTTTTTATAAAATGGTGTGGGTGTGTGTATGTTAAAAAATATCTCCAAAAATTAAAGCGAAGGAAGATGAGAGATAATATTTGGATTTGGTCCTACCTGAGAACCTGATTGTAACCTATCCATCAAAATTCTTCAACGTGAAATAGCACTTTACTGCGCAGATTGTCCACTTTTTTAATATTTTCTTAAAAACGGCTCCAACATGATTTCCTTTAAACTTCTCACGAGTGGTACTCATGTTAATCTGTAGCATATTTTTCTAGAAAAGTTCGATTCTTTGAGAGGACTTGGTAGGCATCCGTTTCACTCTAATGCACGCTACTGTTCTTATACATTACAAAGTAAGTGTGAGGCTAAAATTCTGTGTTTGCAAGATAATCTACAACCAGTTTTTTCCCTCTTATTTAGATTTTATCGAAAAGGCTTCTACAATCGTCTCTAAATTTCATAGACAAATCACCTATCAGTAAATAGCTCTTGCTAAAAGATTTAATTACATCCTTCAAAAAGTGGAGAATCAGACCAAAAACGACACTAAAATGGAGCTGATTCTATATTCTTGTAGAAGACTCATGGTCAACCATACTGTCAAAATAAATGGTGCCTCTTTGCCATGGAAAAAAGAAGTTATGATACTTGGGCTTAACTTTAGACTCCAAATTAACTTAGACAAAGCATGTGAACGATGTGTGTAATAAGGTGCTAAGCGTTATGTGCAGTCTGTTCTCTTTGCTGAATAGAAATGCAACTTTGGATTCCCGAAACAAAAAATTAATATACTATCTTCACATTCGACCGATACTCCTGTATGCAGCCCATGTCTGGCCTCATACTTGTGCTACCAATTATGTACAATAAAATACAGAGAATACAAAATAAATGCCTCATATTAACCGATTCATTTCCCAGAAGGACGCCCATAGACGCGGTACTTGACGTTCCTAGCTTCTCTACTACTGTTTATTATCTTCTGGAAGAATTAGTCACTACCTATTACAAAAGTCTGTACCCTCATTTAGCAATCATTGTAAATTATAAGTTCTCTTGGCTATAAAAAGTATAAACATTCGAGATTCAAACATAGTTTGTCATACTTCCGTATATCGAGCTAGAAATAATTAAATTCGGAGTTTGAATTACTACACAAGGCAGAACATCGCCAAACGAAGTATGAGAAAGTATTTCGTAGTTTTCGTATACACTGGATCTGAGAGCTAACCTGATTTAATGATAGGTTGGTTAAACAACTAGGATTTTCACGTGAGATCTGAGTGTTTTTAGGATTGATTTTAGCCTAAACATGAGATACTAACGGCAAAGATAATCTTGAATTATTTTCCCGAACAAATTATGCTCTAAATTAAAAACTCTAACTATGTAGGGCTTTCTAAACACATTATCTGACTTAACACTGTTAATGAGTAACGAGATATTGTTGCTAAGTATTGCGCAATTAATTATAAATAGTGAGTCCTGAGTGAAAGTCCTCGCCGATGGGATACGGACCAGAGTTATACAAGCCAAACAATGCCGGGAAGAATTCGCACCGTCCTCAAGAAAAATACAAAACAAAGCACAAACACATCTGAGGTCACACCATTGATTGTTCTGCGCTTGTATGTTCTCTGGAAACAGTTCTCAAATTAGTCGTTCTATAGTAACTTCTGAATGGTGATAATCTGCTTAGACAGTGGTAGCTGATGGAGCTAGCAATCTAGGATTGCACAATTTCAGCTAAAGGAACGACTAAAAGGATGCTTTATGCAGGTCTTCAACTAGAAATAACGGGAATTTGTCAAAATTAAAGGAATGGAGAGATTCTAAACGCAATCATTCCCATCTAGCTACTTGATAGCTAATAGAACACCCAAGAGAAAATTGTCTAGGAAAACCTTAGGTACTCACAAATAATAATTCAATATGAAAAAGTTTTTCGCTTCTTATCTGGCTGTAACAAAACAGTTTTACTCTGATACAGCAAGAAAAACCAAATGAATAAACTAACCATAAAAATAGCAGAGAAAAGGTTATCAATTTAAGGATATTACCTCCAGCTATTCTCTTGGGAAGTCTCGCCTTTTATTCTCGGCTTATCATAACGAAACCGAAGCCTAACCAACTGTAAAAACTGGCAGCAATAACTTTGAGAAAGATAAAAGGTTGTTCAAGTATATTGGATTAGTGGTATCGGCATGAATCAAAAAGTAATGCAGATACTGATCGCTGCGAACAGGGACACCTGAAATATGATTAAAAGCCGCTTACTACCTAGATGTTCAAGGCGATCTACTTTAGTCTCATATAGCCTGTCCTGACATCAGGAACATGAGGATTACTGAGACTATGGAGTGAAAAAAATGGTTGGAGTTTGAAAGAAAAGAGTGTCGAGAAAGATATAGGAAAATAATGTATGGAGTATCAGACATAACCAGAAACTTGCTGGATGTGGTCAAGTACGTTCGATTGACAAGGCTGGGGTGTGACTCCACTGGCTGGGCGACCATTCTACCCTGAAGAAACTATTCGGTGCTAAGCCGGTAGAAGGAAGGTTGGGAAATCTGAAAGTAAGGGGAGACGGACTGTGTGGGCGGAGATCTCTGGGCATTCGAAGGCAGCTGTTCGAGTGAGAGGACAATGAAATGCGACTCATGAGGCGGTCAGGCATTGTAGGGCCAAGGAAAATGATGAATAGAAGCTTTATTTAAATGTAAATTAAAACTGCCAACAAAATAATCCACTGAGGGTGATGTAGATACGTCTGTTTATTACAAAGAGTTAAAACAAAAGTAGTTAAGAAGAACAAACCAAATAAATCATCTTAGGTTTCGAACTTTCAATTTTATTATAATTTTTTCATGCTTTTAAAGTGCTTTTTAAGTTTTATTTCTATTAATTTTTAATTTCGAGGATAATCTGCTGCAGAAACGATTACAGTAACAGCTCGGGAAAATTGGTATTTACAGAACTGTTGCCTACAATTAGAAATTTAAAAAAAAAACTGTTCATTTACTTAGTTTTTACAGCAACCATCACTCAAAAAAATGCTACTTTATTGTGCGAAGTGTCTATCGCCAGAGAGTGTTATCCCAATCTATTTCCTGATCCTGCGGTTCCTTTAGAAAGCCTTAGACGGTTGCCAGGATTCGAAGAGTGTATACCTTCTTAAAACATTCCAAAACTTTAATTTTGGGGCCAGTTTTCGAAGTGCTTTTTGGAGGTGAGGGGGTACATTGGACTTCAGGGAGAGTAGATCTGCTACCCCTCTTTCTAGAACTTGGTGAGGTTACTTCCTTTGATCTAAGGGAGTCATTTTTAGAATATCTGAGGAATGTTGGGGTGCTGAGTGATTGCTTGTTTAATAACCAATCACTTTTATTTTGGAATATTTTCCCCGATAAAATATTTCGAGGGGTTCTGATAACGATGCGTAATTATAGCAACTAATCTAGGACAGAGCACAGGCCCATCCAGATCAATTTACAATTTAAGCAACTTCAAAAATAGCATTTATTTATTTATTATTTATTACTTTAAAATGAACTAATATTATTAAAGAAAGTTTGCCAGTAGTAACTGCAATAAGCATTTTATAAGAAGGGAGTGTGTGTTTACACCCAGAACTTTCTGAACCGTGATCCTGCTTAAGAAGTAAACATTTACTGTAGCTTGTCAAAGCTGTAAAAGCTTGGCTCTTCCACTATTGATTCACCTGCTCCATCTTCTGCTTCTATTTGGAAGCCCTGAAGATAGATTCTTAAACGAGGTTGTCTTTTTTTTTTATATTCTCAAACTAATATTTAGGGTCTTGAGAACGGACAGTCGAATGTAGCGGCAATTCTATATGCCGTTTTTGGTTAGGCTTTAGATTATAGTCTGAATGTGCATACTGGTACGTTAGTATCGAGAATGTGATCTATTTTAGTCAAACTACGTGAATTATTTATCCAAATAAATGCCATTAAACTTATTTTATTATTATTTTATTTTTGGCAGCACACCCGTTATCCTTCCGACAAAAGAACTTTTAACCAGCTTACAAACCTCCTTAGATCCCAGCTCTCAGACTTCCGATTTTCTCAACACCAAAAGTATCTTGAATCCCTATCCACGGACGATAACTCCCTCTGGTTTGCCACTAAAAAAATATTAAAATATCACACTGCTATTTCCCCTATCCGCTCCCCTAATGGCTCCTGGGCCAGGGGCAATAAGGAAAGGGCTGATGTGTTTGCCAACTATTTACAGCAAACCTTCACTCCACATCCTGATGTAGTTGATCCTCCCCATGTGAGTCATGTCCTTCAAAATCTTGACATTCCCCTTCCACTCCACCTTCCTTCAAAAACCAATTCATCCTTCCGAGGTTAAATTCCTTATTGACCATCTACCTCGAAAAAAAAACCCTGGACATGATCTCATTACTCCTATCATACTTCGCCAACTTCCACGGAAGGCCATTATTTTCCTTACAACCATTTTCAATTCTATCCTACGCACAACCCACTTTCCGGCTCAATGGAAATATTCCTTAATAACTCTTATCCCTAAACCATATAAACCTCCTAGCGAGGTATCTTCTTATAGACCTATTAGCCTTCTTCCTACTCTACCCAAAGTCTTGGAAAAATTACTCCTCAAGAGACTTATCCCCATCCTAGAAGTCCAAAATATCATTCCTACCCATCAGTTTGGTTTTCGCACCCGTCACTCCACTATCCAACAGTCATTCAGAGTCGTCGACACTATTTCCTCGGCTCTAGAACAAAAGAAGTACTGCCTGGGTGTCTTCCTCGACGTGGCCCAGGCTTTTGACAGAGTTTGGCACCCAGGACTACTATTTAAACTTAAAAAATTCCTCCCCACTCCTTTCTACCAACTCCTGCAATCCTACCTTACCGATCGCTGTTTCAGAGTGAGATGCGGTGGAGAGGTCTCTGATCTTCATGCAATACACGCTGGCGTGCCACAGGGCAGCATACTTGGACCAATCCTATACACCATCTATACTGCTGACATCCCTACCCATCCCCAAACCCTAATCACAACCTACGCCGATGACACCGCCATACTATCTTCCCACCCTGATCCTCTTCAAGTCTCTAACATTGTCCAAGAACACCTTGAGCTCATAGAAGCTTGGTGCCGAACATGGAGGATTAAACTTAACACTACCAAATGTATACAGGTGACATTCACATTACGAAGACACACCTGCCCTCCACTAACTATTAACAATACTGACCTACCGACTTCCACACAGGTTCGTTATCTGGGGCTCTACCTAGATAGCCGTCTAACCTGGAACCCTCACACAAGACTTAAAAGACAAGAACTGAACAGACTGAACTGAACTACTAAGGAGACTCCTTGGACCGAAATCCTCCATGAACGTACAAAACAAACTTACACTTTACAAAACACTATTACGACCAATATGGACATATGGAGCAGAATTGTGGGGCTCCGCCAAACCATCCAACATCCAACCTATCCAATCTTTCCAGTCTAAAGTCTTCCGCCGAATCGTTAACGCACCATTCTATGTCTCCAACCGCACCCTCCATCATGATCTCAATATTCCCTACGTAAATGAGTTAATCCACATCCGATTCCTAAATTTCCACAGCAAACTCTCTGATCACCCAAATCCTCTGGCTCAATCACTATCCACATCGTCCCATCCTGACAATCCTCCACGTCGTCTAAAACGGCGTTGGCCACGTGACCTCATTGCCTCCTAAACCCCCAATAAGTTCCTAGAGAGTTCCAGCGCTGGCTGGTTTCTCTCATCCTGTCATCCTGGTTGTGGTACTGGGCCAGCTCAGTGGCAAATTCGAATGTTATTAGTATTTTTGCACTTTTGCTAAATGTATATTTTTGTACAGTTGCAAAAAAAAAAAAAATTATTTTATTTTTACTTAAGGCGCGACAACATCTGAGGCCGTGGTGCTCGGAGCGTTTTTCAGTACCTGCCGGTCTCCGGACAGTGTAGTAAAGTTACTTTACAGTGAGCTGTAAGAAGTTTCTTTGGGAGAGTAAGTCTGAAGGCTAGGGAGCTGGATTCGAACCCTTTTTCTCAGAGTTGGAACCCATTATACGCTTCACTGAGGCAATCCCTTCTTTTTTTTTAAATTATTTTTTGTTTAATTCAGTACAAGTGATTTTAAATGTGTTTTAGTGTCTGAAGAATGTACGCCGTCAAGAATCTCATGATTTCAGGCGCTAATTAGTCGCAGCCTTGTCTGTTGGACTAAGAGATGGACCTGGAGGATTCAACGCGCAAGGGATTGTCTTTAACCCTATTATTTATTTAAAGGAAAATAATCATTTGTCGAAAACTTGTCCTTTCTGATTGTAACAATAGGATTCAGGAAGGCGCCTATGGCCCCAAAGATGATGCGCACAAAAAAATGAATAAGAGATAAATCGCGTGAATGTACAATGTCCTCTTTTCCATTTAAGGCGCGACTTCTGAGTCACTGGCGCCTTGAGCCTTTATCACTGCTGCCTCCGGACATTCGGTTCATAATATAATTTTTCAATATTATTTTAATGTTCTTCTAGAGATGAGTATTTTTTATTCAATTCTATTACATTAATTTTTACTAGTGAACACTACAGTTCAGTGCTAGTTAAGGAAGAAAGTTTGGCGGATGTTCGTCCGACATTTTTTTCCGTACTCGGACGGAAACTGAATCTCCAAACTTGGACTTCCTGATGCAAACATCTTCATCGTGGGAATATTCCTCGACAGATATTTGTATAAAAATTGTACAGCTTGAGTATTACTCAGTCCCGGGACCGCACCTATGTGTACACAGTAGATAAGCGTTCTCACAGGCCGTTATCTTGCTGAACAAACTAGCATCTTCAGATTGCTTAATCTCTGCACACAGGCTGCTTTTTTGCGCCTACACATTATCGGTAATCGAACAACACTCGGCCAATTATTCCGAGAAACATGTGACTCAATTTGCAAAAATTTAAACTTTTTTTTTTGGTTATTGACTCCCTAAAGTGTCATCCCAGTTTATTGGACAATTTTAACATCTGCAAAATATTAGTCAAAATGGAATATTTTGCCCTCCGTTCTCAACTCTATTAGCAACTTTATTTAAAATTTAAAATAATGGAAGTGGAATAGTTAATTCTTCAGGTATATCGAATTTTAGGTCTACGGGCGTATTTACGATTATGCTAACATTTAGCTGAATAACAATAACCCAAACAAGTGACAGATGAATAACGCTAGCCAACTATTCATCCCCACTGAACGTCTAAGTTACTAGCAGCAAAGCTACCTCTTCTATATAACAGAGGCAAGGCTAGGCCTCCGACTAGTATAAATACCTGAACATTGTACTGCGAAAAACAAGAAATAAACGGGTTGAGAGTACATCAACAATGTTAACTTGTCCTTTAAACATAAAGTTTAAGCAAATTTTATGGTTCTGTTCTACTAAACACCAAACCGTGGCATTCAAAAAAATGGCGAGCAAGTAGAAAAGAGGGAATGGCAGCTGTTAATTGCAGACAAGCAACTCCAGGGTCTCGGAGGGTTTACTGCTATTGATTTCATTTCCGTTGTCATGCGGGACTTAAGTCCTAAGACAGCTTGGAGGCCTGTTTATGTCGTGTTGGTTATCCGATAGACATCACAATAGATGATCTTAAACGCGTGATGAATCTCTCCTTATTTTCTTGCCTGTCCGCCTTGATAGAGTAGTGTAACGGAAAAAAAAGGGTTCTGAAAAGACACGGCGACTAGTAGGGTTCTATGAACGTAACGTTCCCTGATTGGACCAATGTTTTTGCGCAGTCAATAAGCCGCCTAAGAGGCGTCTCCGTTTAGTTCAACTCCACGGATGTCAATAAATGTTGCTGTTGTCCCTCACAATGGCAGTATCTCTTCTTCAGTCAAGCAAAACCATCATCGACTAGACCCACCAGGCTTATGTATCTTCTGAGGCTGCAGTGTCTGTCAGTAAATTAACTCTTAAATCTTGAAAGTGATTACTCAACTTAGCAGTTATCTTTTATTAGGTTCTCCTAGTCAACTCTTTCACGAGGCCCTGCCCGGCAGAAACCTCCACCATGTCTCTAATTGATTGCAGTCCCTGGACTAGAAGATTCTTTTCTGCCTATTCTTGTGCCATTAACTTTACAGGACTGATTTCCCAATCGATTTGAAATCCAAATTGGCTAAGCAAAACAATTAAAAAAGAAAGAGACCAATTTAATAAACATGAACTCCAGCTGAGAGAGAGGAGCTGATTAAAAAGAGGCGCGAGATGGGGAGAACAGAGAATGTCTGCAGTGGACAATAGTGGAAATGATAAAAGGACAAGGCATGCAGTGGACACAGCGGCGTACAAAGCTGCGACTGGCTAAAGCAAACAGCTCCCGCGCAATAGCTGCCTCACCCTACCGTTTCTTTATGTAAAATTCAATATGGTGGCTGAAATTAATTATATAATTCATTCTCGGATCTAAGTTTTACTGTGCAACCTCTGAGTGAGCCAAGAGTCCGCCCGAAGAGCTCTGTTTCATAAATATACAGCTATAAATATATAATAAATCCTGATATATTCACTCGCTGCCTTCTGTCATCCGGTCACTCCTTCCAGACAAAGAAGACGATCACACTGTTCAAACATCTGACCCACTTAGTTAACAGACTTCCTTCAAATTTCACAAAAACTGCATCCAAAGTCGTCAGAAAAGCTAATCAAGCTTCAATTGTTATTTTTGTAGTCAAGATTTGTATTGTTGAAATTTACGGAAGTGGTTTTATTCTGGCCAAGCAGTACCAATACCTTTTTTTTGGTATGAGAGTGAGCCGCCAGCTAACCAACTGGGCTAATTATATTCACAGTTGCAGAACTTTGTCGGGATAAGCGAGTTCGGCTTTGAGACTTACGATGTACTTTATACCGCATCGTCTAACTTCCTGCAGCCACGTAGCCCATTAAAAGTTTCATAAGTTGTCACCTGTATCTATCCCATCCTTACGAGAATCATTTGCTCCCTTAAGTTTAGACTTGCGATAAGTCAAGCATTGGCTCTTATACTAATCTTATATTTATAAGACCAACTATAGAAAAATGAAAGGAAACTATACAATTTTATATTAAAAAACGAATTGAATATTAATTACCTATTATTTTTAACGCTTAACTGCTAGATAAAGGCTTGAAACCAATTAATTTAATCCATGTATGTATTTTGATTCGATTTAGAGCACACTGTTCAGAATAAAGCTGTTTGGTAAGCTGGGACAACCTATTTTTAACAGAATCATTTCATTGTTGTGAAAATAAATAATATTCTATTCAATTTACATTTTTAATGCGAATTCTTAGTCATGAAAAAATTTAAATAGTGTTCTTACTCTCTCATAATATACTAAGAAAAAGAAGAAGTACTGCGGTCGTATCAAATTTGCAAATTTTAGCTCAATCAGCGCATAAATTAAAAAAATGAAAAATCGCAGCAAAGCTTCGGGCGCTAGATTATTAGCTACACGGTGCTCTGCCAGTATGAAAATGTCATTTAGAATGGTAATAGCGTCTTGCGAGTTTGACATGCTAGATTTCCTTCACACTTATGGGATGGCAAAACACTTATTGTCGAACCTAAACTGGCATATATTCCAGCCCTACAGAAAACTTGAACTTGCCGTAGTATGGCCCCTAGTGAAGATGGGTGAACTTTTCCCTTGCGAAATATTCTTACTGGCACTTGCTAATAAATTCAATTCTTCTAAGTGGATGTGGCAGTTTGACCAAGTTCTCTTCTGTGTGTCACAGAATTATTTATCAGAATATCTTCGGGGTCTACATACATCCGGCCTTTTCGCTTAGTATAGGCAGATATTTGGAAGGCCATGGATAAATAGGGTGATTAGTGAGAGCTGAACCCTCCTATTTATCACCAACCTACCTTTTAAAGTGCCCTGAGTAAATGATAAGATTTAATTTCCTAAAAAACGCTTAAATCTGGGAGAAATGCTCTCAAGATTTCTCTTAACACAATATACGTTATAAAATTCTCTTGGGACTTGGAATTCGTAAAAATATAAAAAATAGTTAACTTCAATGGAGGTCCACTAGAACCATTACAGAAAGACAATACTGAAGCTATCAGGTTATATGTGAGACTAAATTTGGTTTTCCTTTAATATAGGATGTTACCAACGTACATTATTTACGACTTTTTGTTGCAAACTTATTGATTGATTATTTTAGTATTTCTCTTCTACAATTTACTGCCGTATTCCCATTTTACATCAAGAATAATTGGCCATTAGTTTTAAATTGCACTGTGGCACAAATAGATGAAACCCCGCAGGAGCGGCTCCTTGCTCCTTTTCTCAACACCAAACTAATTAATCTACCTCAGATGAAACTTTTCCAGGAGACAATAAACATGCGTGCTTCGACGGACTTACTACTTTATTTATTTAAGGCGCAATCTGAGGTTGCAGGAAGTGAGCTGTAAGAAGCACATAGAAACAGAAAAATCAAAGGGCTAGTAGCTGAATTCGACCTGGGATCTCCGCGTGGGATTCCAGTACGCTAATCACTCAGCTAATTTATTCCCTAATACGAAATTATATCTAAAATTTATTACCCATACAATACACAGTTTTTTAAGCAAGAATCGCCTGATGAACTTGATTCTGACTGAGAAACTTCTTACTTAGAAAAAGTAAAGTGTCCAGCCACCCCAAGCAACACTAGATCTAATCGAAAATATGACGAAAGTTATTAAACTTATGTGTCACTCGGTCTGAGATGGAAATAAACTTCTTGCACATGTTTGATTTGTGGACGCTGAATGTCAAACGAGTCGATGCTGCCTAGTAAAATAAACATTTTCAGCGTCACATGCCATTCTTAAAGGAAAAGATGGAGCAATCTTTTTGCGATCATTTTTTTAAACAAAAAAGCAGAACATCATCTGGGAAAGCTCAAATTGCTACTTTTTAGATATTGTTCTATAAATGAAAACATGGCAGAATCCTTTATTTTCGCTGGATGCAGAAAAACGTGGTGCACACTACGGGGATGATGCAGGAAAACAAATTATCAAAATTTTGCTATTGACAGAATTGTATTGGAAAAATCAGACGATATTGAAGTAAACCATTTCTGTAATAAGGTTCAGAATTCCTTCTTTAAATTTCAAATTGTTGAATCAACGGATATGTGGCTTCCTTGCCACGAATTGACTACCATTACTGAAGATGAAAACGTTGTTGTTTTCTCTATCGGGATCCTATCACATTTCCGAAATTGAGCGATCCCTGGATACATCCGTTTTCAGGTGCCCCGAATCTAACAACTTAGTTTTTGTAGAGTATCATCATATTTTGATGATTTTAATTCTGGTTAAAGAACGTTTTTGCAGTAAATAGATCCATTCCTAATAGTAAGTCATTAATTGGGACTTTAAGAGTCGTTTTACTTTTTAAAGATATCGCAAAAACCATTTTAACACAAAAAGTAAGTTAAAAAGAGTTGTACAGCTTACATGTGTTTAGAATATAAAGTTTACGAAAACACAGAAAAGTTGTCGAAGCAGCAAAGTGAAAACACCGGAAATACTCCTTCCGGTTAAGAATCACTAACCTCCTTTCCGGCGTCATAACGTTATTTAAACGAAATATAAAGTTTGAACTTCCTTTGACTTCAAGCTTCGGCGATCACATATCGTACACATACACACGCACAGATCATTAAAAAAAAATAATAATGGTGACTTCCCGGGGCCTTAGATCGGATATTTCTGGTTAAAACTGAACGACGAAAATTTGATACGAACGAAATACTATCGCGAAAATTATGTTTCAGGAAAATGGCGAAGAGCTATCTACTTTAAACTGAGTACTTACATTGTACTCAAATTTGTCTATAACTTTAATATGAAAGATTTTATCAGGAAAATTGTATTACGGGAACTTCTAAGAAAGGGGAGCGGATGGTTTTACTGTCGTGAGTCTTCAGGATTGTGAACGAAAATAAAAATGAAGAGACGATTAATATTGGCTAAAGACTCACTCTATTTAAGAGAAAAATTAAAATTGATATCGTTGGCACATTGTTAGAGAAAATAGAAGCAACATCATAATAGACAATATAATAGAAATGGTCCTAGATGGAAGACCTAAGAAACTACCTTAACTATAGCTGGGTGACCTTGAACAGTAGTGGTGAAAAGATCTTTAATGGAGGTTGTTAATGCAAGCCGGGATGTAAGAGGAGACGTTGCCCTTTCAGCTACTCTATTCTAGTCTTGCCCTTGATCAAGTGATGCAACAATTCCCAGGAAATATCCTACGCTCTTGTAACCAAGTGTGTGGCTATGCAGATGATGTCTGACACCTAAGAGTGGCCCCATCACTTAAAGAAGCTTTTAGCAATTCAAATAATGAAAGTTGAAATTGGGGTCAAACTAAAAATATAAGAACACCAAGTTGGCTCATCATACTGTCGACGGTGTGTGCTTCAAAATAATAAAAGAAAAGTCTCGACTTAGGCTCAGAATCGAATAAAAATAATAATAAAATAATGAATCCAAAGAGGGCTTACTTTGCTGTTATTATTATTATTTTTTTAATGATTTAGGGCGCGTCAACATCTGAGGTTGTTGGCGCCCGGAGCTTTTTTCAGTGCTCTGCCGGCCTCCGTACAGTGTTCTCTTGGTTGGTCCCTGATGTTACATTAATTGAACGCCGAGCAGACCTAAACGTTGCAAAATTATTGGCAGGAAGATGATGGACCCAGGTGTTGAAAGAAAAAAAATATTTTTTTCAACTCTGTTAAGAATAACAAATATAAAAAAGTAGAATAATGAACAAAAAAACTCGCGAAGTGAAAAATGAAACTAAAAAAAATGTATTCAAATTAACCGAAAATGAGTAAAAAGAAAAAACATTTCTCCAGAAATAATATAAATATTTTTGGAAATATAAATTAATAATTTTTGACTTTATTGTCATGACAACTGTTGCAAACACAAAAGTAGAAGAAAAATATGTATATTATTTTATGCTATCTAGAATTCCTTATAAAAGCATCGTGGACCATTTAAAATTTATTAAACATTGTGGAACGGTTGTTTGAGAGGAAAGAATTATCTATTAGAGGTATTGTCTACTGGAAGATGGCTTTATCTAGGATGATCTGCTACAGTAAGGAGTGGTAATGATGGACAATACGGAACGTCGCGTCATGAAGAAAATCAACGCACGCATTCTTAACGTGAAATAATTTCAAATCAGTGGTCAAAATGAGAAAGGAGAAAGGAGCTAGCGGGTGGAACTGGATCTGGTGAGTACAACACATTTAATACAAAATTTTGATTTAATAAAAGTTCCTCCAATGGAAAACAAAATATATATACATATACAGGGTGTTCATTTTAAGACGGCTCAAATGCATTTCATGCTTAAACGGTTAATCTGAGCGAAAAATGATAGAGGAAAAATTTGTTGCCTGTCACCTCTAGTTTCAGAATATGTGTCTTGATTTTAGATTCCTGCCCGCATACGCGGCTGACGCGCGACCAAAAGTGAGGGTTCGCAGTTGACCCCCATTTTCATATACACAGTTTTAAAGAGTATAAAAAGTAATGAAAGAAACCGGAAACCGCAATTCGATATCTTCAAAATTAAAGGTGCTAGGCCATTTCCAAAATCTGGAATTTATTAATCATATTTCAATTTTTTAACTTGTTATCAAAGAGAAAGAAGAGCACGCGATAGGTCATTTTTATGTATTTTTTCATCCCCTTTCTACTAAAAATATTGCCAAGGCCGTAAAGCTAGTATTTTTCTTAATATCGGGAAATGTCGTTTTCTAAGGCAATATTTTTAGTAGAAAGGGGATGAAAAAATACATAAAAATGACCTATCGCGTGCTCTTCTTTCTCTTTGATAACAAGTTAAAAAATTGAAATATGATTAATAAATTCCAGATTTTGGAAATGGCCTAGCACCTTTAATTTTGAAGATATCGAAT
>KQ034108.1:630527-654929 GCA_000181055.3 Rhodnius prolixus
ATATGCGGCAGAAGGTTTCCAATTTTTTTGGTAATTAAACGCAACTCTCCCAAAATTACCAAATAATTATTAAAACCTTCTTGTTTGTAACAGATGTAAAATTAATTTTTAGCCATTTTGTGTATGCTTGAGAACATCTAAAGCTCTTAAAATTTGATTTTTCTTAGAACATTACTTGGAAAACGACTTATTTCCCGATATTAAGAAAATACTAGCTTTACTGTCTTGGCAATATTTTTAGTAGAAAGGGGATGAAAAAATACATAAAAATGACCTATCGCGTGCTCTTCTTTCTCTTTGATAACAAGTTAAAAAATTGAAATATGATTAAAAATACCAGATTTTGAAATGGCCTAGCATCTTTAATTTTGAAAATATTGAATTGCGGTTTCCTGTTTCTTTCATTACTTTTTATACTCTTTAAAACTGTGTATATGAAAATGGGGGTCAACTGCAAACCCTCACTTTTGGTCGCGCGTCAGCCGCGTATGCGGGCAGGAATCTAAAATCAAGTCACATATTCTGAAACTAGAGTTGACGTGCAACAAATTTTTCCTCTACCATTTTTCGATCAGAACAACCGTTTAAGCATGAAATGCATTTGAGCCGTCTTAAAATGAACACCCTGTATATTGTTTTCCAAGAAACAAATATTTACTCCATTTATGTAACAATTCTTGCAGTTCAGCTTATCTTCAAGGTGAGTGTTTTTACTGGATACTTGAGCTACTGGAAGAGCATTTTAGGGGAACAAAGTACCGTCCTCATGCTCCAAGGGACTCTCTCTTTCAACCAATAATTTCTGCCAAATCCTTGATTTGTATTAACACGGATTATTAATTATGAGCGTACTTTTCATAATAATACAGCAATAGGTCTGCATAATGGCTAAGCCTTAAACTAAAATTGATATAATTAGATTATAAGGAATTTTTATCCGATCTAACTAAGCTAGAAGCTGAAAATATCTTGGTCATGAAAGTTAAACTGCTTTTATCGATTTTATTGATTTTCAGTTGGCGCCTTAATGTAAGAAAAGTAAATGCATTATCTGCATTTTTGCAAATCTTTATGTACAAAGAAACGATTTTTGAAATGAGTACGTTAACCAAGTAATTCGTGTTTACTAAAATTACTTCATGGTTTTAATTTTTACAGCAACAAAAAAGAATTATCATTGGTGGTGCATATAGTACGCCGACAGATTGCACTGACGTTAGAAATTTCTGGTTTCAAATGAATTTAAAGTACTAATTATTATAATTGCATCTTATTTTACTTATTTTAAGTGCAGATATTTTTCTTTCTAAATTTAGACGAGTTATTAACATTTTAGGGAATTCATTCATTTACAGGAGAGATGTTACAAGTTAGTGTTTTATGATTTCAAAGTTATATTAACTACTTCTGAAGAGGTAGAGAATTTCTGTTATTAGAGAATTTTTCTGTCCCTCAAATCACCGTCCCACATTTTCGGCCATTTCCTCATCGATTTGTACCTCTAGAGGTCTATATCCTATTTACACTTCCTAGACACCTTAAACAGGGGTCATTCTTTTTCTCTTTCATTCTCCTGACAAGTCTTTACCATGTTAGTTTCCTTCTCATTGTCCTATCTTCACCCATTCTCTTCTCAATTCACATCACTCTGTTCACCTAACCATTTCACAACCAGTGCATTGTTTTGTTCGTATTCTATCTCATGGAATCCATCACTACTTGCACATAAAAACGATTACAATGTACTTTAAAAGATGAAAATTTACAGTTTTTACGAGTAATTAGTCTAAAGTTTATTTATTTTATTTTCACTTTATAATTACCATTATTTTATATATATGTATACTGTACACATAAAGGAGGTTATTTATAAGATTGGTGTAAAAATCCCTTTTGATAATTTTTAATTGTTTAATGATAATGAGATAATAATAATTATTTTTTAAAAAAAAGGTCTATTTGTGACCACTATAACATTATTCTTCGGAACTTTTAACCAAGTAGAACTGAGAGAGTGCGTTAAAATTAATTGTATTTATTATGATTGCAAAATTAATGTAAGAACAAAAGTGGGTATCCCACAAATGTGTAATTTTTATCTGTATTTTAATTAGAGATTTCTCTTTAAATTATTCTTATTTATTTGAGATTGTACGTCTATCAAACGTCACATAAGACACCACAATTTATTTAGTTGATTAGTTATTTGCGCAAGCTCGAAGTTCTATACTACACATTTTCATTTAAACTCGGATTTATAAAATATGGCACAATCACAATCTAATAAGGTGCAACATTAAACCAACAGCTCTCTCCTCTTTAAAGGCAGATTAAGCGCTCATTATTGACTATAATTAAATTCTTTCACTAAAAAATTCTCGGCATCCTAATCTTTCATTTACAAATCTAAACAAATGATTTAATTCGCAGTCGTTAAATATTTATGATAATGAATCTAAGTCAATTTTTTTCTTGTTCAAATACCTTCTCCTGCTATAAACCAATACAGGGTCATGACAAGAAATGGAAATTTGAGATTCATATCGTTTTCAAGAACACAAAAAAACATAAGTAAACTGCAACCACTTCAAGACAACTAGGAGAGGAATTAGGTGAATGCATAATTTACTGAACTTCCACGCCCAATATCCAAGGTTCGAGTTCAGCCTGCGATTAATTCTTTTTTCCGCTGGAGTCTCTAAAGGTGCGTTTGCACCCAGCGAACACATGTACAAATCCCACCACAAGGCGATCTATCCTTCACGTAATTCTCTTTTAGAAGGCTTTCCACCATTCTGTTAGTTTAGTTTTAATGTTTTTTCATGTACAACATGAGTGCGATACTATTTACGTAAACATGCTAAAGTGGGTGATCATCACCCAAAATCACGGTCGATGACCCAGTATTAAGTGCAATCAAGCCACATTGCACAACCAGCTAGCGTGAAGTGTTTAGTGAATCAGAACAGAGTGCTTTCTGAATCAAAAGTCTTCTACTTCTCTCACTTTATCTATCATTTTCAATTATATAATAATTCAGATATGTTTAAATGGTTCGGGAGTTATGTACTGTTGCTGAAGTCACAATATGTGACTCGTCGTGAGTCATGCAGTTGTAGTTGACCTTGCAGTTGTAGGTCAAGGCGTGAATGTTGATCTTGCAATTTATTGCAATTTTGAACCTATAGCTGCTAGTTTAAAAAATAAACAAATATAACACAAGTGGCTCCCGAGTTCAGCCAAATTTTTTGAGCTGATTTAACATCGATAAATATTAGATCAGTGGCCGGCTATACTTATACAATTTGTTGTACTTTGACGATTTCCTTTAATTTTTATCGATTCTTTTCTCTATCGTAAAATTAGTACATGATGCACCAATTTTTTTATCATTTTATCTCTTTCACCATCATCAGAATACTTTCAACAAGGTTTCTCCAATGAAGAAGAGCTAGATTTGGATTCATTTAAGAAAACTTAGTCCCCAAGTCAGCTCCCTTAACAGTATAGACGGTAAATTTTAAGTGGTTGACATGAAACTAATAATGCAATTTGTAGACAAGGCTAGCGAATAGCTCAGCCAGTTTTGAGACTAATGAAGTTAAACTGAAAGTTTTACCTTAAAAAATATAAAAGATCAATAATAGAGAAAGAATTAGGTTATTTTAAAATGAGGTTATCCTTGGAACAACGTTGGCGAGTGTGGTGCTACTGTTTATTGGGTTTATACTAGCTGGCTCAGCTTTTATCTCTACCCAGTTAGCGAATAAATAAAATAAGAAATTTATTAAATAATGACCGTTTTATAGAAATCGAAAATTCTATCTGGAAGAGCAAGTATTTTGAGCCGAACAAGAATTGGCAGCACAAATTGGTTCGCCAAAACGTTGAAATTAGCAAATAACTGCAACCATTGACAAAACACACCCAAAGAAAATGATCATGAATCTGTTCGGTGACTTTCAAACTCACGCTTAATTAGTAAAAAGTTGCTCAATTTCAGCTCTTCGACGCTCTCATCTGGATTAGAAGAACAAAATAGTTGAAATAAATAGGTGTAAAAAAATTCCTACCTTAAATGTTACCTAATAGAGGTGCCAAATTATTGGTCTGCCCAGAGCGTCAATTTTACTTTACACGGCACTGACGTTAATACATAAACATTTCTTTAATACACAAAAGACTTGCAAACATTGCCATGACCACAATGAAAGAGGAAGAAGAGAAACTAATTCCAGGACCAATCTTCTGTTACACATAAAGATTTTTTGACTTTCTCTGCCTGAGTGTGAAAAAAAATCTCTCAAAATAAAGTAACGCAGAACATTCAAACTAGGAATGTACTCAGGAGTACCAGTAAAAAAGGACAAAGTGCCCAAAAAAGTGAACATTTCAACTGTTTAATAACAAGGAGATACCAACGCACCCTAGCGTCTGTAATAAGAGTGCCTGCGGTAAGTGCTGCTATCTGTGGCAAAAGTTCACGTCACGAACTGTAAAATTCCCAATTAATTCTTTTAGTGTTTTGATAATCAGAAGAAATATTGTAATATTATAATTAAATGCAGTCTTTCCCATTTGCAGGCGAATAAACTGCACAAAACTCAATAGTATTTTGCATATATCAGTTCAAAAATTGTTGTAAAATACAGTATCTCTTACTGCAATTCAAATTATGAATTACTATCCTATATTAGTTGGCTTCAATTTAATAACAGTAATACATCAAACAAACACATTTAGAGTCATGATTTAAATACGACAGTTCGGATCGAATTTAGCAACAGAATTCCGATTGGCTGTATTTAGAATCATGGGCCACCACAATTGGACCGTCTGGATCGCCGTGGCGTTAGCTTTTGTACCAACTTTTGTAGAATCTAATCTAATCGTACGTATTATTCAGCGTTTCGCCACCTTACTTCCGCACGAAGCACACCAGCTTCTATATTTCATTCCGTCTATCACGTGCTGAAGTTTTCAGTTTTTAACAGAACATGCATTTTCAACACATTTTGGGGAAATATATTTCTTTTTCGCAAAAACACAGTTATTTGTCGTTGTCGTCGAATTCTGTTCTGTTTTACTAGAGAACAAATGTTGCATCCCTGCTTCGGAATTTCCTCCGCTGTTGTGTTTTCATGTGGCTTTCATTAACCAGGTGCAACAAAACTGATCTATTGGGCCTCGTGAGACCACTGATCCTGCTGCACTCCCTGGACAGGATCACCTCTCATTTTGCATAAAAAATAACTTTCAGTTGAATAATTTGTTCAATTTTTTTTTTTATTATTATTTTGCATTTTAATACTAGATTCTCTGGAGTGAAGTAAATTCTAATTTAGACCCAATATTCAGACTGGACAATAGTCAAGGCATCGTTTATAACATTAAAGCTATATAGATGGGAAATAAAAGCTAAAATTAATGACAGTTGGAGAGTGGTTAGTCTATAAATCATGCGTCACACGGCCATGTTGTGCGGACAGCATGTGCTGCACATTGAGAACTGCCCTATTATCTGCTCTCACGCCATGTGCATGCATTGCAATTCGCTAGGTTCTCACTTGCCCATTTTCTAAAAAACTTGCAACTACATGCTCACTGCAGCAGCACTTTTGGGGGAAACATGACCATCTTAAATCCACTAAAGTTTAATTTATATAAAAAAAAATTTCAATTAAACGAGACTTTTCTTAAAATTGCTACTTTTTCACCAATTTTAAATGGAAGTGAATTTCCCAAGAATAATCATTCGAATAAAGAGATATTTCCACCTGTTTGTAATTTGTAGACAATGTTTAAAGCACATCCATATAAAAGTTTTAAGTATAGTAGAAGTGTTTTAAAATTCGGAAAAAGTGGGTTTTAAGAATTTAAGAAATTGGTGTATTTTGTGTAAAAACATAAACCTTACATGCTGTTAAAAACCGATCTATTCGTTGGAAATCGTAAGAAATACCACAATTTTGAAAACTGAGAGAGAATTATGATGGAGCATGTTTGTATTTATTTGATGCTGGTAACTAAGGAGCAGCTCTGTTTGGTTCCGTATTGTAGTTGGCTACTGTTTGCTTTCTTCCTGAACTCTATATTGTTAGCCATCCATTTTTCTTGGACATTGTTTGCTATCTCTTGCTTTGTAATTCATAGATGATCCCTTTCTTTTATTGTCTTATGAGAATCTGGGTTATTACCTCTCTTACAGCTGGCCATAGCAGTTAATCTTGCCTATCATTTTTAATATCTTATGCTTAGAATGGTATCTCATAACCAAAAATCTTCGACGTCATTAATTTTCTTTCTCTTCTTGAAAATGAATTCAATAAATTTCTTTCAATTCAACAAAACTATTGGCGTGTCAAAGTCATGCCATCCCTCTCAAATTGTGGTACATGAATCCAGCTAATCGTTTCATTCGGTCGTATTGTCGTACTTAGATTATGGCCCTGAATGTGGTAGAGCCAAGCCAGTATGAGGAAAATGTCAAGAGGACTTGAACAGTATAGATAGAGCAGAGGATCGGCCCAAGTAGGCTGCCCTGTGGCACGCCAGCGCATATTGCATGAAGATCAGAGACCTCTCCATCGCATCTCGCTCTGATACAGCGATCGGTAAAATAGGATTGCAGGAATAGGTAAAAAGGAGGAATTTTTAAAGTTTAAAACAAAAAAATGAAATTGGCAATAATCTCTCCTGTAATATAATGAATCAATCACTAAAAACGTTTCAATATTCTATGTTGATATTGCGGATAGTGACCATGTAAATCGTTCTAAGGGGGCACTTAACGTTGCAGAATCCTCTAACAATAAGATTTCCAGGAAAACTGTTTCCATTGTTGCCATTAAGCTTACTTAAAACTGGTTTAGTCACAAAGTGTAGAGAAAGAAATCAGCACAGTATTGGTGAGATACCCACTGTGCTTATTGTATCCAAAACATGAGAGATGAAGGGTAAAAAACCATGAATGCCAATGTCACAATTAACCTCCCTCAGTCTGAAAATAAACAATACTAGACTTTTTTACTAAATTAAATTACAAACTCGCACATAGAAACGTAACATTTATAGAAGATAATGTTATTTGCAGTATTCATTTACTTTGTAGCAGATATTATCTGGCCATTCCTCTTCTCAACTCTTTTTAATTAATGTTGCTGGGCGCGCTGAGATAAGTTCTTTGTTCAGTTGGGCTTTTGTCGCCGCGCATTGTCTGCTCAAACAATGATATTATAAAAAATAAATCTGCTTTGGAACACTGGCCAGACTTACTACTGCAGTTTTTTATCTAAATCTAATAACTAATTTTCTTCATGCACAGAATCTTTACATTTCAATTGGAAAACACAAAATTGTGATTCACTAACACAACACAAGAAAACAGGGATTGACGAAACGATTTTCTGACTAAAAACTATAGAGTAACGGAGTATTGAAATTTTCAAAATGAAAATGTGATTAAAGAGCGCCTCCATCTTTACGGCGCCTCTTGGAGCCTTCTGACTCTCAAGCAGCGGCAGTGGACAATTGCAGGAGGCTACGCAAAGCTCCAGGCTTTGGTATAATTCTTGACCGTTCAGGCTTCGTTTAATCGGAGAGTTCGTAATAATATATAATAATTATTTATTTATTTATTTTTATAGAAGGAGCATTTGGATTTTGTAATAAAAAAAAAAGTAAAGTCAAGTACGAGTAATGACTATTTTATCAGTACAGCCTTAGGTCCAATTACTAAATTAGGTGTCTTGGGCGGAGGCGACTAGCAATACTTTACTAAAACGTTCTCATAATAAATGTTAAATAAAATCCAAGACTTAGACTGGGGATCAAAGCCAGTACCACAATACAATATTAGCTTTGCGGGCTTTACCTCTAGCCCTCCTGTTACAGCAAGCATCTTGGCTGCGGTGCTTTGGGTATCACGAACCGCAAGTTGTCACAATAATAAGAATAATGACCAGCCAACGCTAATTTCTAAAATACAATATTAAAAATCTTCATTTTTGAACTCAGCCCATGGTGCAGCTTCTTTTTGTGAGATTTATAAGTCTATCGAATTTATACTTGGTGATCAGGCAGTTACTGATTTCTAATCTAAGTAATTGTTTGACCCCCAAGTAGTTGCGTACAATAGTCAGTTATAGTGAGTCAAGTATTTGACGTTACATTCATGACGTACCATAAAAATTTATTTTTGTAATTAACAAAATTTAATTGTTTTGTATTGCATTTTGTTCACTATTCTCAGCAATTAGATATAAATGAACATTGTCACAAAAAAAGCATTAATCTGCTTGAAGTTTGGCAAAGCTGTGTGTGAAGAGCTCTACTTATTTAAATCACTTAAATTAAGTGACAACGTTGGCCATCTGTAAACAGTGGCAAAATTCAGCGCAAGTATTTTCGTATGAAATTCATTACCGCCGTGTAATGGATGGCCCGGGAACGCTGCTGATATGTAACATTACACCATCTGCCAGCCACACCTGCCAGCTTACAAACCGCCTACATGATTAAGGTCATACCTCGTTAAATAAAAATTAATAAATTCCAACATGGCTGTTCCTTTATTTGAAATAATTGGGTGTTCAGAAAGAAATGGCTGTTTTTCTTTCCATCTTAGTACCTACATAGGTCTCATGTTTGCGAAGTTGATGGAACATTTCTAGAGATAGATGGTTACATCCTTCAATCCTTAACTCATAAAATGTTAGCTATATCACTTTGCTGCAAAACTATTAGTTCAGCATTAGAAAGAATTTTGCAATGGGGGACTGATAGTTCACGTTTCCTTTAACAGTATCGTTAAATAATAGTAACAATTATGTAAACGAAACCAGCAGCTATTCTTTTAAAGTATAAATTCTACCTATAAAGAGAATTTAATGATTTAAACCACGTTTTTAACGTGCGAGGGAATGTTCGCACCAGATTTTGGTATTTGGAAAGTAGCCACTTTTTGTACGCCACGATGAGAAAAGAAAGAGGTCGCTGGCAGTCTTGCAGAGACGAACTTGCCGTCAGTCTATGTTTGTTGCGTCCAGTTTAAAGGATTGTGTTTAGAATGAGTGGCAGGATATTGTTCTAATACATTAATACTGCCTTATGTGTAACAGTGCTGGGGCGTCCTGTTACAAAGACTTGTCAAGTAAGGCAAGTAACACGCTTGTTGCCTCGGCTCCAGTTTGTTGGAGCACATAAGACAGGTTTCTAGTTGCTTTCATTATCCTCACTTTTCTTATAGAGTTTCAAAGAAGTCCTTGAAAGAAAATAACCTGCCAGTCCTACCTAACTCAACTAGTCGCGCCATTCTATTTCTTGCTTATTACTTTTCTTTACTCTCAACTTCTGTGATCCTGCCAAAATTTCTATTAATTGTGTTTTAAAATTTTGGCAGGATCTTGAAAAAACACCCATCCTCCCAAAAAAAGATTGTTCTTGACATTTAGATGGAGTAAATCATCAAAATACTCTTAGTGCTTTACCAGTTCCTTAATAATAACCCCTTTTATCTCACCAGTTGTAATTGTAGCAGTTTATGCAAAATTTCAGAATGGCCAAATTGAATCTAAAAATTCTAACAATGTTATTACTTAAAAAATGATTAATAGACACACGCATGCTTACTCTTACCACACTTCAGGTAATTAAATTGGATAAAACTTTGATTCAGGCGCCACGATAGCCGAGTGGTTAGAGGCGAGGCCCGCAAAGCTAAGATGTACCAGGTAAATAAGCTTAATTTTTAAAATGACAATTTATTGTTCACCATTATCACTAAATAAGAACGCTGATTATTGTAAATCACAAGATTGTTGTACGTAAATGGGTGTATTTGAGGACAAAGCCTGTGAGTGGTTGTAGGTCTAAGTATAGTGCGAGGTACCATTGTAAAAGTGGGGATACCCGTACTGTTGTTGGTCACAACTGGCAGCTGTTTGGACTTCCTTAAGTGAATGGTAGAGCTTATCTCTTTGTGGTCCGATACCTGGCACCCATGAACTGCAGGGGTTCTTGCCAGCAATGGTGGGGACCAGGGAAAATGGCGGAGAAGTGGCCTCGGTTGTGACCAGGGGCTAAGGTGGAAGGGATAGAGGAGGAGATTCATAAGAGTAGAAAAGTATTCTGGAAAGCGGTAGCTCTGGTTGAGATTTAGGGCCGCTAACTTTCACTCAGATCCCGTTATATAAATTATCAAACAAACTTCCCACCAATGGTCATTTTGGAGCTACTGTTCACGACGTCAGTGGCGTACCTGCTTGTCCATGGCTAAATTAAGCCACTTCCGAGAGGAGAGCTTGTAATAGCGTGCTACGTTGTCCACTGGCTAATTTGAATTGTTCAGGTGAAAATTTTACTATAGGCACTTCCAGTGTGATTAGGCTTTTCTCTAACGTACCACTCGATTATTATGTTCGGTCCTACGTCTTATATATTTTAAAGGAGGAATACATGGACGAATTTAACTTTATCCCCAAAATTGGCTTAAAAGAACAGAACTAAACGGACGCTTTTGATAATTTAAAATACTCTTAGATGATAGATCTAAACTGTCTCTTGACAACAAAAGACTAATTTACACTTCTATTTTTTAAAAAAAAAAATCTGGAAGTATGGATTAGAGCTGTGGGGTTCAACCAAACGCAACAAAGTATTAAATCTTTACAATGTAAAATACTTCGAACCACAGTAAACGTTCATCTTTCTTCTAGAACTTCTCCTGACAATCCAACAAGACGTCTTAAAAGACAATGGCCTCACGATCTCCTCTCTAGTAAAGAGAGTAACAGTTCAGTGTTTACCACTCGGTAACTTCTCCACACGTTTGCGTTTAGTGTTCACCGTTATCATTTCCACTTTTAACGGCAACGCGCTGATTAAACCTATATGCAGACTAAACAAATATGAGAGTGGTTTTCAAATTATACCATTTACGGCTCTGCCTTACTTTCTATTGGCCAGGTGCGCCCATGAATTCAGACAACTAGACTACTAGCCTATTATTGGGTCCGGTTTAATTATTATACGATACTATACGCTACCATATTCATATTTACGTAACAGAGGCTCTATTTGTGCAGCGTTCAACGTTTTGCCGCAGAGTATACCAACGTGGTTACCACTTCGCTATTGTCACAGCTGACCAATCAAATTGTACTTTACTCACACGGACTGGGCCTAGTACATGTAATTATATAAATAATTGCTAGTAACAAATTTAGAACAATATGTTTAGAATAGCCTAGCAAAATTTGAACCATAATTCTGCTGGCAATCCTAGCGCAGTTTCTTTTCATATTTCTTGTACCACCGCGCATTGTTCGGTTACTGAGTGTCTACCTTCTTTCACTTTGTATGAGCAAGCATTTCTAGTGCTGTGCCACCTCAATAAATTGTACAGAAAATGGTAGTGAAATGCGTGGTCTGCCCTAAGGGGTCAGGATTAATTGTTGACATTAAGGGGACGGTGCAAACTTGCTCCAAATACCTATTGAATAGAAAGAAAGTTACAAAGCTCTTCGTCCTTCCGAAGCCCTAGCAGGAGCGTTTGGAACCTATATTTATATATTTTATTGATTGGGAGGGGGGGTGAATCCCCAAAGAAGTTGAGTTAAAAAAAGTGTAATCATTTTTGTAATATCAGGGTTTTAGGCGCCACGGTAGCCGAGCGGTTAGGCCCACAAAGCTAAGGTTGTATTGTGATAATGGGTTCGATTCCTGGTCTAGGTCTTGGATTTTATTTAATGGTTAACATGGGAATTTAATAGTTTATGTCGGCTAGTCGCCTCCGTCCACGATACCTAATTTAATACTTGGACGTAAAGCCTGCTTGAAAAAATAGGCATTACTTAACTTTAATAATGATTTTTTGTAATCCCGAATTTTTAAATTCAAATAGAGTGAAGGTAAAATATATTTTGTACCCATACGCTTTATGCCCACGCTGCGGAAACGCTCTCAGAAATCTGGATGTAACAATATGTTATCTTTACAAATTTAACGCTGCTACATTATCATTACTAAATTTAGACCATGGCGCCTGCCGGAATCTCTGCTCATTTTCACAACAGGCAACTCTAATTTAGAGGTTCTGATGGAAATAACTGTGCATTTCTATTGTAAACTTCATGTACCTAAATTAAAATTTTAATGAGTAATAAAAAAGAAAACTTTTAAAAATAAATACAACTTTAAACAAACACTAGGAATTAAGCGTAAATAATAAATAAAAAATAAAAGTGAAAAAAAAGAGATACAGAAGGCAGAAATGAGTTGGAACACTCTGCCGAGCACTGAGAGAGCGCCTGCACGCTCATAAATCCTGAACAAAGTTCTGCTCGAACTGAAAACTCTTTTGTCCAGCCACTCCGCTAATTGTTTCTTTAACATTTAAATGAACTATACAACAGTTTAGTTTTTAAGTTTTCATCTTTTTAATTTTTGCTGCGCAGTTGGCATGCTTAGGAATGATAAATCGAAGTAGTTAATAGCGCCATTCATTCTCATAAACTAGAATCTGCTTTCCGCAATTACTACTTGTGCAGGATGTATTTTTGTAGATTTTCGATTGTTTCAGGGCCCTTCCCCCACCCTTAAGAAAACTGGGGGGAGAGCCCTAGCTCAGTTAATAACGGCCCTTAGATTTTCTCTACCCAAGAGCTTCTTACAGCTCCGTGGTGTAATGGACAGTGTTAACGAAAGAGTACTGTCTGGACGCCGTCAGTCTACTAAAGCTCCATAACCTCAGATGATGACGCTCAAAAAAAAGAGAAATCTATCATCAGCCCACACTTCTTGAATATTTTTCGAATTCTAACCGGTGCTACATTGTACTACATAAAAAAAATCTTTTATTTCATATTGTAACCAAAATAGAAATCAAAATAAGTTAAAAATTTTGGTCTTATTTAATAATATGGCCCAAAATTTCCTATTAAAAGCCTTCAATTTTTATTTTCTTTAATTCTTTTTAGTAACAATGATTATTTTGTAAACTTTATGCTATTAACACGTAAGAAAGTGAGCAAATTATGGAAAAGTAAAAATAAAGTTAAGTAATGTAAGCTCTCTTTGTTTTTGCCGATGATTCGAAACTTTCTCACAAGTATATCGTCGTTGCAAGACACTCGGTTGCTACAGAAAGTCCTGAATTATCTGAATAAAACAAAGGTGGTAAAACAATTTCTTGTATCTGAACATTTAAATGCACGGAACAAAAACCAGTACTTGGCCCAGTACTTTCAGAGATTCATTTTTTTTTTTTACAGAACACAAGATGCGAATTCGCGAAACATCAACTTTCTGTAGAATAATCTGTTAGCCACTGTTCTAGGGCAGGGGTCGGCAACCCGCGGCTCGCGAGCCGCATGCGGCTCTTTTATCCAAATTTTGTGGCTCTTCAGCCTGTACAAAATAAATTGGGTATTTCAATTTTATTAAAATAAATGAAAATTTCATTTATTAAAGGTATTTTTTCAAAAAGAATTTTAAATGTGATAGGATTGAAATTGAATAGAATTATATTAAAATACAGTACGTAATATATAGGACTGCCGCCATTTTCATTCAAACACAGGTTTAGTTAATATTTATTTGTTTATTTACTTTGCAATATGTGAAAATAAATATATAAAACATCTAAATGTTATTGAATATCATAAAATAATAATTTGTGAATACAAATGATCTACAGAGTTGTTTACACTATCATCCTTGCGGCTCTTGGTAAGATTTATTAAAATTATTTAAGGAGAAATGGCTCTCTACTTGAAATAGGTTGCCGACCCCTGTTCTAGGGTACTAAAATAGTAATGTTCCATGAAAGCTTTAATTGGTAATCTATCTGTGAAATTGGACAATTAATGCCATTACAATATAAACTGTTTGTTAATATGTAAATTTATTGGTGGCCATTTAAGAGTTGGTGTGAACTATTTTCTGTTTTTAATAATCAAATTGTTTGCAGTAAACTTCAATAATTTACTTTAGGCTACTACCTGACATGATTTTTTGCGCTTGTTCGTATTTAATGTGATTTTTTACCGACCATTAAAAATGAATTGAGTTTTTTTTACCATCAACATTATTACCGCTTACCTGTTTTACTTCTAATTTCTTAAATAATCGTAAGGATAAAATTAGGATGGTCTATATATAATTTGGTATGTTGAGCTGTTTGAACAGTTTATTCTGCATGTCCCTAAACATAAGTTTTAACTATGTTTAATTTCGAAAAAAATTAAATTTGTGAGATTTATTAGTAAAGAAGAATGTGGTGCGATAATGAAATGTCAATAAAAATAAGGGAAGATTACAAATTAAACTTGTTGCGAAAGTGATAAGGTTGGCTGCCTGTTCAACCCTTACAGTTGAAACTAAACCCTCAGTTAAACACAAGTATTGAAAAAGTTTGAATCGCATCATCTTATTAGCTTTAAACGTGTAAAAAGATATGGAATCTATAACTATTTCTTTCCAAAAGTTAAGTTTTACAGAGAGAATCGGAGTTTTAGATGAAACTTTATTAACGAGTCTGTTGTTCAGAGTAAAAAAGAATGCAACGAGATCCTTGAAAGCCATTTCATATTTGAAGAGTGCTTTAAAAAATGAATGTAAACATTTACATGGAGGAGTAGTGGCCAAAGAATTAGAAGAACAGCTGGTGAAAATAAGAGAGGCGTTATTAGTAAGCATGCTTACATTAATTAAACAAGACGATAACGATATTCTTCATCTTGGTTTCGAGTTAAAGTCTAAGTGTCGGTTGGCGTTTCAGCTTTCAAAAATATCGTTGGTCCTCATCAATTCGACATTTCAATCAAAATCAGTAAGAATATACAACTCGTCGACACCGAATGTGGATATTTTTAAACTTATAAAAAGCTACAGGAATTATCGTTCTGTCAAACATATTTGTAAACTATGTGCGTTATTAAAATATAGATGCGAGCCTGTTACAGCGTTTTTGGATAACGTTATATCCGATCGATCGCTTAAACTAATCAAGACCACGAAGAAGCTTATGGCTACTAATCACAAGCTAATCAAACAGATCATTGATCTACGTCTAAAAAGACACACTTGATACTCATAGATAGAAATTATTTTTCATATTTCTATTTCAATTGAAAATAATCTAATTTACACATTTCTGTCAACATCAAGCAATATGGCCATCAAGGCATAAAACATCTCATTCATAATATTGTTATACTTTTTAGGCAAATAAATGTTTTTTTAATACTTAAATAACTTTCTTTTCCTTGATTTAAACTCCCAATTATTTTTACGCTCCTGTAAAAGATCATAATTTTGTTTTGATACTTTGTAGCCAGAGGCCAATATCCTACTCAATCTAGTGCTGGCAGGAGTACTATGTATCCACTTGTTGCAAGTGGGTGTATTGTTATCATTGTTGCACATTATTTCATGCATAACCTAAATGTTTACTCCTTGTTCCTTGAAAACAATACGCATGAAGAGTATAGTGCAGTGGTACAATCTCATTAGCAGAGTTATGTTTCGAAAAATGAAACCCAACTTGCGTTGCATCATGTTTGGTACAAAACCAAGCTTCATTAACCAGACAGGTGGTATTATTATTCAAGTCTATCAAGACATAAAGTAACAAACAATAAAAATGGTTTGAACAGAAAATATTTGAATCAGTTAATCCATTGGCAACTCATCACTCGTACATCTTGGCATCCATGGACATTCCTAGAACTATTTTTTCCAGCAGGATTTTTGGTTTGACAATAAAAAGCATTAACCTTCTATTTTAAATCTATTCTTTAATTTATAAATAAAAGAACAATCACTTTTATAATAAAGTAACAAAAAACAATAATTGAAAATAATTAAGTAATTACTTGAATACTTAATGCTGCAATTTAGAAGCAGGGGAAAGTTAAGGTCTATGGTGTTAATTCAAGGAATGATATCTCGGTAACCCTAAAAAAACTGTCCACTCAGTCTATCAGACATTACCCAGTGACAACATATTTGCTGCTGAGGTTATAAAAGAAGGTATAATCAATTGTAGACTGGTTGATTTGCTCCAAAAACTTAAAAATCAATTTAGTATTCAAGATTAATTTTTGTTCAAAACTTTGTTGTAAAGTACTCTTGGTAGTAACCTGAACGAAATGTGAAATTGAAGATTCTTCTATTTTTTTTGGTATTTTGTGATAAGGTTGGCTTACATACACACATTCCAGAAGAATCACCAAGAAAGAGAAAGGAGTTCTACCCCAGTGTGAAGCTGTCAACACCCCGAGTTGTTTTGCTTAAGGGTTAGCTGTGTGATAACAGACAGTCATCCTAACCATTTCCCTCTAAATTCGATGACACCAGCCTGTTTTAGAAGACCACCTTATCAGGCAGTAGACCATTTGCCCAGCGATTTAAATAACTAAGGGTATTGTTCGATCAGGTCGTAGAACAAAGTGGAAAAGTTGTGTTGTGATTAGAGGAGGCGGTTAGTGTGATTGGGGGCACTAAGCTGCCAACTCAGCACCGCCTTCAATGTCCCACTTTGTACTGACTGCAATCTACAGCCACCACTTGGATTTAGGTGCCTCACACCAGTGTTAGTCCTCGCGATTGTTACCTTATGGCACCTTCGTATAGCCATCTTAGAAAAGTTTCCATTTAGAGTTCTATCCAGGTCCTTTAGGGTAAAAGAAAAAAGTGATATTTACAAATTGGTCGTTTGCATTATCAATCGTAGCTCTAAAAATTGCAGCAAAGTTCAAATTTGATGTTTCGCTAAAGTGCAATTTGGGAACGTGGCAATAATATTTAGGTCAATTTAAATTTAGTCGGGAACGATTCCTATGATTTTCTTTAAAATTCGATTAAGGCGAAGACTTATTGCCGAATTCGCTCACAGGCTTAGCGGACATTTGTCGGAGCTTGTCGTAGCAATTGATTACTCTTGCAGATTATTTGATGGATAGGGACTCCTATATACAACCACTACTCAGATCATGATGCCACCACTCAGAGCAGTTTTAGGATTACAATAATTCAAGTTCTGGGATTTCTTAGCGACTACTAGAAGAAACGAGCAGCGTCCTATAGGATTTCAGCCGGTCCTGTGAAGTTCGCACACTCCGTCAGAAGGACAAATGATGATGAATGAGTAAGGGGTGTTGTAATACTATTGTTAGAAGTGCCGACAGTGGATTGCTGTTTGGGGGCGGTAGAGGCCCGCCTTCAGCAGCCTGTTGCTTGCCGTCTCGTCAGCACTTCAACATTCTCCAACTATATCTCCCCCTTACATGAATATCTTCGTCACTTTACTTCATCCACTAGGGCGGACACAATAGTGTTTCACAGCAATCTCGCCCTTTGTAATAAAACTCTTAATTTCATTTGGTAAAGACAGTATTTTAAAAAATATGTTTTTATCTTTTCATAGAACGTTCTACATTATACTCGTAAAGTACATTCACATTGCATTATTACACTTTAAATGTTTATATTGTGAGGAAGCAATTGCGATTTTCTGCGCCCGAACTTTTCCACTATTTCTGCGAAAGGGGGCGATCGTTGGTTACGATCTCAGTAAGATTAGATCAGATTAAATCAGAAAGATACTAATACAGAAATTTGTAAAATAATCCTAGCACTTTTTTGGCACTAGAAGCGAAACGGCGAAGCTCCTGGGTAGAGAAAATCTAAGGGCCGTTATTAACTGAGCTAGGGCTCTCCCACCAGTTTTCTTAAGGGATGGGCAAGGGCCTTGAAACAATCGAAAATCTACAAAAATACAACCTGCACGAGTAGTAATTGCGGAAAGCAGATTCTAGTTTATGAGAATGAATGGCGCTACTAATTACTTCGATTTAAATAGTTCATTTAAATGTTAAAGAAACAATTAGCAGAGTGGCCGGACAAAAGAGTTTTCAGTTCGAGCAGAACTTTGTTCAAGGATCCTTTCTCTTATACATTACAAAGACGTCTACGATATTTCCCTTGGTCGAGGAAACATGCAGAACATGGGCGGGACCCCCCACAGCGGTCGATGACACAAAATGAAGCCGTGAGCTATCACGGTAAAGATCTATGGTGTTTGCCAGCACGCGGTTCCAACTTCTATGGCATTATGCAAATGAAAAAAGTGACATGGAGACAATGTTGGTATTAGGTCATGACGAGCCTGTCACGGCGCAGACTGATTGCTTCGTGTGCCGAGCCGCGAGTCGCCAGGGCCTCGCCAATTAGGTCCTTCAAATGTGTCAACATTTGATGGATTATTAGAGCCGGTGCTGGTTGTAGATCTTTCATTTCTCCCCAATTGGCACACTCATTGCCAAATGCGCCACTCTGTCCAGCCATTTGTGCCAGATTTAACACAACGAGATCTAATATAAACAATCTATCGTCAATCTCTCATTCTATTTTCTCCTACTGCACCTCTCCATGCCGCACGGGAATGACAATTTAATCTTTCTTCAAATGGTGGTTCAATTTAATTTTCATCAAATTTGGTAAGAGTTAACCTTTTTTTTTGCAATGACCAGTCTTGCTCCTCATTAAACACAAAGAGTATCCGTAGTAATTTGGTTTTTAAACCAAAAAGCTGGAGTGGAATTCACACAATTTTCTTTTAGCACCATTCTTCGCATTCTAACTTTATTTTATTTTACTCGTATTTACCAAATTCCGAATAGTGCTGCAATGCTCTCAACTGTAAAAACTGCACATACCACTGAAATGACCCTTTTAAAAAAAAAAACTCAAAAGAAGAATCGTCTAAATTAAAAGAAACTGGAAGGTTGCTGGAACCCAGTTCTCTCTCCAAGGATGATGAGCCAATAGTAGCGGATACACCCACCTCTGTTTACGGTTATAAAGATGGTCACTCGATTAGAGGCAAGGAATGACAGTCATGTTGAATTCAGCTATTTCAGTAGCTTGGAAATTATTATTAATTTGAACAAATAACCCATTTTAAAAAGTTCTCACACACTTCGGACCAACAAATGGCACAGAAGAGTGCCGTAGTATAAAGGTTGAGAAACTTTGCTACAAATGGTCACTTTTGGGTCACAGGGTTGCCTCTGATTCATCGCCGCACGTACAGTCCCATTTCTGGACGCAAAATATTTCTTATAACTTCTGAAACTTATACAAATATGGCCAAGTAAGGATCTAGTATGGCTAAACATCTTAATTCAGCACATAAAGTGTGTAAAATCCATTTGAGGCGACACTAACTCGCCTCATCTTGCCTAGTTGTAGTGGTTCCTCAAGTTAACCCTGAGGAAATCCTCTATAAGCCTCATTCAGCAGAACTTGTGACAGTCAACTAACCAACTGACTTAGTCGGTCTGTAAAGCTAGCTAATCACGCCATCTGCGTTCAATTAACTACTTCTCCAAGTTGACTTTGCTGATTAATTCTCATTGTTAGATTCTGGCCACCGTTTTGTTCACACGCAGTCAGCAAAAATTTTGGTTGCAACTATCCCCTGACTTTTCTACGTTACGATACACGGATTTTCTCAATGATAAACGCACGATCACACAATTTTGACCAACAAAATCATTATCCAAGACACTCCATGGTTCAGAAGATACAATCACCATTTTCTGAGACAAAAACTGAAATGAAAACTTGCCAACTCCAGCTACAATAACTGTACGTAAATGGAAAATTAGCTACAAACGTTTAGTTTCACTCGAATGTATGCAATGATAATGGGCGTGGTGCTGATTCACCCTCGCGGGGATTTACAATGTTCTAATTGCCCTGTAGATCAACAAACAGCCTAACCTCCCAAACAGTGGTACTTTACCACATAGATTCTTCTCCAGAATTTAAAACAACTTGAAATGATTCCTAAAAATATTTCTGATTTATGTGTATTGTTTTTGGTGATTGATTGATTAATCAGGAAATGCTAAAAAGAACATCAATATTCCGGCAAAAAGCAATGATTTTTTTGTAATTAGTTAATGTAAACAGTTCAAATAAATTCGTTTTTTTCTTGTCCGAAATGAGAGAGCTTGAGACTATCAAGTTTGAACTTTCCGCATTTTGGTTTTGCTTATCCTCACCCCAAATACCGAGACGAAAAACGCTTGCAAAACCTATTGAGTCTGAAACTAGTATGAGACTTTAAGAAACATGTTTTTTTTTTGCAGGATTATGGTTTTGACTCTTCTGGATTCTTGGATCTGCGTGGAAGAAGGCTCGGCAGTCATGACATTCTCTGGATCTGAAGTGGTTGAATTGGTCACAAACGACGGGCAGTCACATTTCTGGTCCGTGAAACCACAACTTACCTGCAATCAAACATAAATTAATAAAGTAATATAATTTTTCATGTAAATTTAAACAAATTAGACAAATAAATGCAGTGGGCTTTCAAAGTTCAGTGAAAATTGTGGCAGCAGATTTCGAGAAAAGATTTCCGAATTCTATTCTGCAAATTCTACGTCTGGTTAACCGATTTTCTTTAAACTCGTATCTTCTAGCGATGAAGATGTAATTAGTTAATAGTAATAGTAAAGTGCTCACATAGCAAATGGAACTATGATGTTTTACCATTTCCATCATATTTCTGTAGGCAGTAAAAAACCAATCAATTAACGGCGCTGCCGTCGGTTTAGCCAAGAATTCCTACATGAGGCCACAGTTATTGGACACAAATGGAGGTGGATTAGAACTATATTATTTATAAATGCCAGTACTAAGTCATTAAACGGCTTAACTTCCCTACATCAGTGTGAAACATGAATCCATCTGTTATCTGCGTTCTAAACATAGTTCTATAAATCTAAAAATTAAACGTAAGATTAGATTCCATGAGGGTTGGCCAGTCTCTACAACCTAAGGCATATGTTGTACTGCAGAAGTGACCGCGACGCAGACCACTGTCCACCGGTCAAACGCAAGGCTTGTGGAAGTCGCCCGCTAAGCTGACATGGCCATAGACAAATTATAATGTTACATTCAGATCTGATTAGAATATCTGAAATAAATAAATAAATTGAAAAAAAAAGATAGATACTTCCGTACAACAATAATCTGCGATATATGGATTCAAATATTTGGAGATTTGCTACACATCCCATTTTTTGGTACGAAATATATTTTCTAATCAACTTTTTTCCGGCTTCAAAGCGAGAGAAAACTAAATGCAGGTCACAATTAACGGATCTACACTTAAGAGTTGTGCTTGGGAATTCGTTTAAGTTCATAATTAGTTAAATTTTTAAAAACCTGCCGAAGCTATACAATGCCAAATGTCAACGAAACATTTTATTTATTTTGATACAATTCAAAAACAATATATATTTATTTCTCTCTCGATATGTTTCTTCATTTTATTTGTGATGATTCAATATTTATGATGGTGACTCGTGTCTTACAGAAAAAGAACTGAGTAGAGCGGAAATGGGGGTTCTGGCGCACCTAAATTGTGCCAGGTCCAAACAACTACAAATCTGACCGGGTAATCATCGAGTTCAACGAAGCTGTAAGCCATACCCATCAGCACCATTCTACCCCCACCTATCAGCGAATTTGACGAGGCTGAAATCCGCACCATCACAAAAAAAAGAGGAATCGCTTAAAAAGATCTAAAGATTTAAAAGATTTAAATCGGTATAGATATACTCAGATCTCAGAAATGTTAAATAATAATTTAGTTCAGAATAATGTTTGAAATAAATAGGTTTATGACAGAAAAGTTTAAAATAAACAACAGACTAAAGGGTTTTTTTAAGAGTATGCTCATTTTTTTCGAAAAATGAGTTTAAAAAAGCACTCACACAAAACAAATAGGGTGAAGGGACCGGTAATTTAGAGCTTAAGAAAAAATTCGAGTTTCGTTTAGAATATCTTCCGTTATTTTGGCTCCAGGTGTTGGTTGGTACAATTGTGCCGCTCCATTAGATTGTATTATGTATTATTAATATTTAAATAGCAGTAAATTCGATTTTCATGTCAACCAAAAATTATTACTTTTTTTAAAGCATTTCAATTACCCGGTGATTGACATACCGAATTTTCGGTGGTACCAGTGTTTGACATGGGGTGGGACCAGTGATTGACAACAAGTATATTCCTGAAACGACCTAAAAAATTCAAAATACCTAAATCACTGTGCCACATAGATTTTTAACAAAAACATCAGTCTTATTCATAATTAATAACAATCGGATTTTAAACTGGCCTACCTAAATAATGTAATATTTTTCAACATTACGCTTTTTCATGCAGTTATTGACGATCAACCCTTATACAACTATCCTACCGGAGAGTTTTAATTTCGTTCAAACATTCTAGAGCATCTGCATCATTCAATTATCGAGAAACTTCATTATACAAAACGTTCAAACTAGTATTGAATACATTGGCTCAAGAAACAGTTCGGTTATCCTTCTTGCAATGATAGGATGACGGTTCCGGAATACTTTCTACCAAGATTTACCTGGTAGGTAATTATTGAAACGGTTCGGTATATCTAGTATTTTAAAAAGTTGACACACACTCATCAGTAGATGGCTTTTAGTGATGAGAAACCCAGCTCTGGCAACGGACGTAATCAACAAAACTAAAAAAATTCCTCTTCAGCAGAGGAGAGTACTGTACATGGCTCGATTCGTCTGCTGACTGTAGATTTACCTTTCACTTTGTACAGTAGAGTATATCCAGATAATGAGTGCTTTATAGCAGCTTTACTAATTCATGTTCCTTGACCTACAACTACCGCCCGCAGTTAACGACACATTATTGGGATGAAATTTTGTTCACTTATATACTACACTTTACTGAGTTACAACTTATATACTGTAGTTTCCTTGGGTACAGATCCATTACGTGAGAAGTTATTGAGAGTTAAAATTTTTTTGGGTCATGGTTTAGCTGTGAAATGGGGACCTTATAACTCCAACAGTAAACTACAGATTATTCGTATGAAATTTTGTGCTGTTACACACTCTGTTTTACTCAGTAGTATACTAAAGTTTTCTTGAGTACAGATCCATTAGTTGAGAAGATATTGAGGGTTAAAATTTTTTTGGGTCATAGTTTAGCTATGCAATGGGGCCCTTATAACTCCCACAGTTAACAACAGATTATTCGTATGAAAATTTGTGCTGTTACACACTCTGTTTTACTGGGTAGTATGCTATAGTTTTCTTGAGTACACATCCATTAGTTGAGAAGATATTGAGGGTTAAAAATTTTTTGGGTCATGGTTTAGCTGTGAAATGGGGCTCTTATAACTCCCACAGTAAACTACAGATTATTCGTATGAAATTTTGTGCTCTTACAAACTTTGTTTTACTGAGTAGTATGCTATAGTTTTCTAGAGTACAGATCCATTAGTTAAGAAGATATTGAGGGTTAAAATTTTTTTGGGTCATGGTTTAGCTGTGAAATGGGGCCCTTATAACTACCACAGTAAACAACAGATTATTCGTATGAAATTTTGTGCTCATACACACTTTGTTTTACTGAGTAGTATGCTATAATTTTCTTGAGTACAGATCCATTAGTTAAGAACATATTGAGGGTTAAAATTTTTTTGGGTCATGGTTTTGCTGTGAAATTGTGCCCTTATAATTCCCACAGTAAACAACAGATTATTCGTATAAATTTTTGTGCTCTTACAAACTTTGTTTTACTGAGTAGTATGCTATAGTTTTCTATAGTACAGATCCATTAGTTAAGAAGATATTGAGCGTTAAAATTTTTTTGGGTCATGGTTTAGCTGTGAAATGGGGCTCTTATAATTCCCACAGTAAACAACAGATTATTCGTATGAATTTTTGTGCTCTAACAAACTTTGTTTTACTAAGTAGTATGCTATAGTTTTCTAGAGTACAGATCCATTAGTTAAGAAGATATTGAGCGTTATAAATTTTTTGGGTCATGGTTTAGCTGTGAAATGGGGACCTTATAACTCCAACAGTAAACAACAGATTATTCGTATGAAATTTTGTGCTCTTAAAGACTCTGTTTTAATGAGTAGTATGCTATAGTTTTCTTGAGTACATATCCATTAGTTGAGAAGATATTGAGGGTTAAAATTTTTTTGGGTCATAGTTTAGCTCTGGAATGGGGCCCTTATAACTCCCACAGTTAACAACAGATTATTCGTATGAAAATTTGTGCTGTTACACACTCTGTTTTACTGAGTAGAATGCAATAGTTTTCTTGAGTACAGATCCATTAGTTGAGAAGATATTGAGGGTTAAAAATTTTTTGGGTCATGGTTTAGCTGTGAAATGGGGCTCTTATAACTCCCACAGTAAACTACAGATTATTCGTATGAAATTTTATGCTGTTACACACTCTGTTTTCTGAGTAGTATGCTATAGTTTTTTTGAGTACAGATCCATTAATTGAGAAGATATTGAGGGTTAAAAATTTTTT
>KQ034108.1:739051-770484 GCA_000181055.3 Rhodnius prolixus
GGGGAATTACGCCCGAAAATATAGTGGGGATTATGCTCTCTCACAAAGACTGCTGGGACCGGGTGGTTGCCTTTGTTAAGGTGGTGTTAAGGAGAAAGAAACAGGAGCTGGACTTCCGTCTGCTCCTGTCGTAATAAAGACTAATTAAATCCGGTGGGAGCTCGTATGAGCTATTGTGAGGCACCACCTTGATGTAATGCGCAAGTGGTTCCAAGGTGGGTTTCAATGCCTCTAGGGGAGGTGGGTTTTTTAGTGGGTGAGGGTCCCACATACCGTGGGCATTTCACCCACGACGATGCATTATGCATTTTTCCCCCTCCAAAAAAAAAAAAAAAAAAAAAAAAAAAAAATTATTATTATTATTATTATTATTATTATTATTATTATTATTATTATTATTATTACGGGGGAATTACGCCCGAAAATATAGTGGGGATTATGCTCTCTCACAAAGACTGCTGGGACCGGGTGGTTGCCTTTGTTAAGGTGGTGTTAAGGAGAAAGAAACAGGAGCTGGACTTCCGTCTGCTCCTGTCGTAATAAAGACTAATTAAATCCGGTGGGAGCTCGTATGAGCTATTGTGAGGCACCACCTTGATGTAATGCGCAAGTGGTTCCAAGGTGGGTTTCAATGCCTCTAGGGGAGGTGGGTTTTTTAGTGGGTGAGGGTCCCACATACCGTGGGCATTTCACCCACGACGATGCATTATGCATTTTTCCCCCTCCAAAAAAAAAAAAAAAAAAAAAAAAAATTATTATTATTATTATTATTATTATTATTATTATTATTATTATTATTATTATTATTATTATTATTATTATTTGAAAGAGGCGCATTTTTCATTAAATTGTGATCAAACAGCAAACTAACTGAGTAGAGCGTTTAAATCGCACGATTATCTTGAATCAGCACTTAACGAATGATGGATTAAATAGAGCAATTCCACCGAGAGCACAGCATCAATTTTTTCCTTAAATCTTTCTCTTACTTGGGCGAGTTCACCTAGTTCATATAACCCAGTTCTAATTATAGAAATAAATCAATTTTACTACATTTTTTATTACTGTAATTTAAGTTTTTAGAGTTTCAATAACGGGCGAAATGAAAATTAATCTTAATGAATTATTATGCTTCATATAAAAGATTATGGTATTAATTAAAAACGAAAAACCAACAGATATTTTAATGAACTTTATTTTTCATCTCTCACCCAAGTTGTGATGGGAAAATGAAAATGATTTAAAAACAAAATCTGTTTATTCAAGAAAACTAGATAGGGGGAATTCACACATCACTTACGAGAACAGTAGCCATGGAAATTCTGTGAGGAAATTGAAAAACTTTACTGCGACCGCTAGCAATAGGTGTACCTAGGAACTGTCTCCACGGCTCAGTCTATCCAGATATAATTACTACGCTACGCAACTAATTATCACCATGATTTCACTGTAGAAGCATAAAGCGAAAGTAAAGTGGGTTCCACGTGAACAAATAAAAAATAACCCCAGATATTTGTTAGAACCTAGTATTTAGGGCATTGAGAACTCAGTTTGCCATCATCACTACCTCATTCTTACGGGAGTAAGAGAAACCAAGAATAGAACAGGCTTGATGAGATGGGATTATTGGACAATCCGTCTGGAGCTGTGCTGCATTTCTAAAGCCAGATTTTGAGATAGGGTGAGATGTCTGTAGCCTATTCTGCTACATTAGTTTAATCATGATTTGTGGCCCACTTTTGGCTGTAGGAGCCAATCCAAGCACACATATTTACAAATAGCATAAATTTTACAGCTCCCGTTTACTCTAAACATTTACAATGATTAAACATAATCTCTTCCAAAAATATTTTCATACTACTTATAGTGACAGCTGACATAATGGTCTCTCAGTAGGTTCAATTTTCACATTCCCCACATACTGCACGAGAAATGATCTTCATTTTTGCAATAATAAGTAAATAGCCACGCATTATTTAATTAAACCAAATTGAAATTCCAGAGAAATCGTATAAATAAGTACAATTTAGGTTGTACACAATGGCAGGAGTAGTTTGCGTAACTATTTGGGTTAAGCGTAGTATATACTACACAAGGTCATCTCATACTCACGTGCACATTGAACGCTTCACTGGCGCCTACATTCAAAGCCAAACACCGAAGCTTAAGGAATCTTTTACCTCCAAGTGGATTGGAGTTTAGTAATATAAGTAAATTTTGTAATATTTATAACAAAAAAAAATTTTGTAACAGACGTGGCGGTGTATATGGTCCCGAAGCATAAACCACTTTGAAGCTTGCTGGTTCCTACCCCTTAATAAATTATTTAAAGCACTCCACTTGAGGACTTGACAAACTATGCGTACAACAGACTGCCAGCTGGCCTGCTTTGAGCAATGTGCTTAAAATTAAATTTTAAATTAATTAAAGTATTACAATTACAAATTTAGAAGTCTTGGTAAAGTTCGTCCCGCTCAAATGAATGAATGGTAGCATGTTGTTGGTTGTTTCGCTCCAAAACCCGCATGAACATACTTTTTTTAAAAAAATAAAAGTAAAAGAGTAGAATGTAATATTTGGGGGGCGATCCCTTGTAGTATTTAAATAACTAATTGTTGAATTATAATACTTATTACATATTATATAATACTAAACTTATGTATATGAAGAATAAAAATTATTAAAAAATTCAAATGACAATAATTTTTGTCAACTTTTATAGGAGGGCTTATTTTCTCATATAGTTCCGCAGCAGAAAGTTTGGCTCAGGATAGTGATACTAGGTACCCAGAATTATTCACCCTCATCAGATTCAGTTTGGTGCAACGAGTCTGCCTCTCCTTAGATCGGCTAGCACTTACAAAATCCTATGGAATAAAGTAAATTCAATTCTGGTGAACGGTAGGCCCAGCCATTTCTGATTATTTTCAAGAATACTTCTAAAACTCAGAAATATAATTCGGTAAAGTTCACTGATTTTTCTCAAACATGGATTACAAAGCAATGCTTTGTGATCAGTAAATTATACTGGAGAAGCTTGAAAAATTTGGCTTAAATGTCCGAAAGTATGGTAAGAAATAGAGACCACCAGTCAGGTTTATAATTTTTGCCTTGAGTGGCGAGCCTTTTTTTAACAAAAAAATTATTTCTGTTAAATCTTCATTTATTTATTAAATTATAAAATTTGATTTAAGATTAAAGAGATATAAATGATGGTGTCAGTTTCCCCCACCTCGTCAATATTCCTTGTTGAATTTAATATTCTTTTAAAGAACCGACATTAGACAGATTAAGTTCGTCTATATACCTGAAAGATTAGGTCGAACTACGGTAGTTTTTCTCTTAATAGAGATGAAAAGTTGAACTCCCGAGTCTCTACCAATTTTGCCTTTAAATTCTAAAGTTGAGCTAATGGCTGAATTTCCCCAGCAGATTGTCTTATGTCTCTTCTCTCTGTATAATAAAGTTCTAGAGAATGTAACTCCCATATAACAGAAATGGTTTACTATTTCCAATTTAATCAGAGAGTAGCATTAAATAAATAAATAGTCTTCATTACATTTTACACATGAACAAATGAACATCTTCATTGTACTGAAAGAAGAAATAGAAACATGAAAACGAGTTTAATTAATACATTTTTAAGTAGTTGACTCAAAATATAAAATTTATAACATAAAATTTTCTCAGTTAGATTAAAACCACTTCTGGTATCGACCGGTCGGTGAATTCCATCTAATTTTGAACTTGCAAAAAGTTTTAAACGAGCCAATCGATTACGTATTGCATCTACTTTCTCTGATGAAGAATTTCATAGAAATGTTTCAAGTAATTTGCCAGGAAGATTTCATAAATACCGGTGCTACAATGGCCTCTCTCCTTTCCACACATTTAGCCAACAAGAGAGAAGCCAATTGGGACTGGAGTGGCTTTCAAATGACCTTTAAACTGTTCATAAATGTGACAAGTATTTTTTTAAAAAATTTTTGACCATTTTAATTTTATTTCCTTGCTTGGTATGTTCAAGAACATATTTCTTTTGTGGATAATTTACACTTTTGTTCATATATAGTGGCATTATTTTTAGAAATAATTTGAAAATAGCTTTATAAAGGAATTAATTGTGTATGTAATGCCAAACTCCCTACGTAAACGCTGTCTGGTTCGTTGGGATTATATTAAATAAAGCTAATACTGTTGCTTTTATTACAGTATCATCTTGATGCTTGTTTATAAATTAGCTTAGCTCTCTTACATGCTTAATTTCCTTTTACCCGTTTTCATTATTTACAAATACAATTTCTGTTTAATAGAAAACTGTAGCAGCTAGTTACAGCTTTTGCTGTAATACTAGCAACCTATTATTTCAGATAGTTTCAGTTAGTACTTTCATACTACCAACGTATGCGCATGATCAGCTGTTTAAGCTAGAAAACAACCCACACATTGAGACCCAGTGGAAGGTATGAAAGCAGCTAGACCTTGACCCGTCAAGCGGGCTGGTTCGAGGCTACAGTACACCTAGGTAATAGTACTATGTGGCCACATCCAATAGTACCATTTCAGTAAATTGCTTGTTTTTTTGCCAAATAGTTAGTAAAAAATAGATTTATGCTGAAATTTGTAGATTTTGCGAAAATGAATGGGTTGGATCCTTGATAATTCAAGAAAGTCGCTTGTACAGACCATCGTAGCACTTTCTCAAAAATATAATCTGTTGAAAATACAATCTGTAAAATTGGACTCGATGGTAAAGGCCATCGAGTAGGAGAAAGTGAGTTATATTTACGGTTGTGTAAATATTGGAATGCTGGTGAACTAGCCTGGACAGAGCAATCCTGCGAGGTAAGTACACCAAATTGGCACTTGTAGTGTTCGACTAGAGGTTGGGTACTATGATGGCTAGTGTTGTGTACACTCAGCTTTAATTACACTGAGTAAAGTTACCGCACATAGTTCATATTCTGGCCATGAACTCACAGAGTTATTGCGGCAAATTTCATATTTATGTTCCCAGACTTCATTACTCAAGGATTTACACAGTCGGTAATACATAACTCTTGGTAGGGCTTCAATCGTGTCCAACTTTAAAATTGAATTTCCCCCGGACGCGCACTCGTGTTGAGGTCCGGACGGCCATGAATTGTTACACATGCAGGTAAGAATATATGGCTGCCAATCCATCAACTACACCTTCGAACTCGAATTTTTACTTGCTTGTATCTAAGCGCTGCCCGGATTTACGGGAAGCTGTTGAATCAAATCCAAAAATAACTACTCGTGCACTTGCTGCAGAATAGGCTGTGGACTAAAGCCACAATCAAAATCCATATCATAGTGGCAGGTAATAAAGAGGTGTAGGGCAGTTCATATGCCACTTACACCTCCAATAGGCACGATATACTCAATAGATGAATGATATTGGATTACGGGGCGGGCCCTGTTCCCCAAGGTTTCAAGCAGGCTTATTGTACCGTTGCCCTGAAAATTCTAGTAGTTGCGACTTTTCTTTCAAATGTGAGGTCGGATAGGTTGTTGTAGGATTATACTGTGGGAACCAAAAGGTGTCCAAACGTTCAGTGAGACGTAGTATTTATTTGAGTTGTTTAACATCACTAAAATTAATCTTTCTCTACTTTTAAGAGAAGGTATGTGCTCGTGAAGATTTTTGACTTTAGGTTTTTTAACCCGAAATATGTTTTTTAGTCCACCGTGTACGAAAAAGAAGTTTTTACAAAATGGCGTCTGTGAGTATCCATCCGTTACTCAAAAACGAAAAATTGCAGGAAGTTAATATTTCGTTTAGATACTAAAATTAAGTTTTGTTCAAAATCAGTCAACCGAATGTACCATTTTGCTGAATTAATAGCTCCAGCTTTTAAAGATTATTTCGAAAGCGACTCATTTTGTCATGTGTAATGTATAGTTTGTTTAACTATCGTTGATGAGAAATAAATATTGATCAAATATTCTCCGTGTTTGACAGTTAGAACCTTGAGTAAAGCAGTAAAAGCAAGTCGCGCGAGGAATTACAGCAAAATTATCTGGGAAAGGAGGATGTAGGATTTAGTTGGAATTATATTTCAGGTGTTTAATGGAACACATTCGGTTACCTGGAACGTCCTGCAAATGGTGTCCAAAGTCCGCTACTTAACTGAGACATTAACTTGACCCATGACTCTTAACTATGTTGTATTTTGAAAGGGTTGCAACCTGTATTTTAATTCATTAAATAGGAGAACCAAACTTTCAGCTGTAACAAGTCCATTTATCTTTGCATATTGATGCCCCTAATTGCACCCTTATCAAACTATTACTTAGCTGCTGCCACCTAAATATACTTTTCAATTCTAAGACAATAAATTGATTTTTTATTTTAATATGTACATAATTTTGTTAGCATTACGAATTCCCTTTTTAATAAGAGTTATTTCTATTTTAATTCTTAAATTACCTATCCAGAATTAGACTGGCCAGAAGTTCCACTTAGCGTAATTAATTTTTGTGGTGTGTGGAATACTAGATAACGATTTAAAAAGCCGGGCTGCAGACAGGGTCTAGTGTTCAGCTATGGAGCTGCAAAGTAAGCCCACTCGTACCAGCTAGCAAGTTGTAGCATATTTCAATTTTCTTAATTTAACGAAAGTTACTTAATTCTTTTGTTCCGCATACTCATTGGTTGATCAGAACAAGTAAGGAGATCGTGTCTAAATTTTAACTTTAGAAAATGCAGTCAAGTTTAAACAAGTTCGGCGCCATATGGTCCAGGTCCTAGGCCCAAAATGGCCTCCATCCTGCCAAAACAAACGCACGCTGCCAAAATTAATCAAGAACCAGTTCTTGCCAACCTATCACCATCACTTCTGTACCGAATATCCACAATCAGAGCAGTCATCTAAATAGTCCCACTGTTCCTCTTACTCCTAAATCTCTCATTGGTGACATCGCGCCAAGTACTCCATGCTGAGCTGGTGATCCATAATTATGACGTGATCAGTAATCAGCTCTTCCGTGTTCCTCAAAATACTTCTTTTCCAATTAATCAAATATAAAGAAACATCATAGTGTGAATTTTAAGAATAAATCTCCTGGGTTGAGGGCAAATAGAATGTTGAAGGTAAATTAAAGTTATAGCTATGTGAAGGCAAACTATAGAAAGTACGAGTATACTAAACTATACTTAAATTTATACTAAATGACTGTGCCGAGCTAAGAGAATGATGACTGACTGAATCGAATGATGTTAACGTAGGAAGATGACAACGGTTATAGCAAAAGTTTCAGTTGTAACTGACTGGTAATAATGTCCTTTTCCAAATCCTTCGTCTCCGGCCTTCTTGTTAGCTATCCTCACTGGACGCTATGCCCCTAAGTCTTGGCTAGTGGAGAAGCTGCATTCTTGTGACATTAAGGGCAGAACCTTTTCTTACGCTGGTAAGTTTTATTTCTAAGTCACTGTTAAAAGTTTTTATCATTTTATCAAACGAAATATTAGTAGCGATGAGAAGTGGATATGTATCGAAATTAGCTATTTAGTTAATGTGATTATGGATAGGACGGCTGGTGCTGTAAATATCCGGGTACATTTATCAGCGAGTCAATAAAAAACAAAGGCGTGCATCTAGTTGAATATGGACAATGAAGTTCTCTTAACTACAAACTTTAGTACAGCAATAATTGAACTATAAATGCCCGAGAATTGTGAACATAACGGCGCGGAAACGTATACTGTGCTGATATGAAGCTGTCCCCCATACGTGTAGGTACACGGCTAGCCCATTGGAAGCGTGCTTGCCAAACTACTTCCGCACAACGAGCCGTTCTGACAGCTGCAAATCTATGTTAAAACACGGGAATGTTTTGTTAGCAAACCACAGATTTTGAGTACAGATGCTACAAGTCCCCGGGAGCTTATTCTCTACTCTATTGGATCTATATTTGCAGTTTCAGTGCGTAGAGAATATGACGGAAATTTCGGAATGATAAAGTATACATTCTAGGGCACTCAAATTAGAAAACAGAAGTGAAAAAAAGAATGGAAAAATCATAACAAGAGTAATTTCTTTCGTGAATTTCCCAAACCAAAGACACATCATTGATTAGCTAAGAGCCGCCAATTAGGGAACCCTATCCTGAATACTTTATTTGTCTTTAATTTTGGAGGTTTACGCCAGGAATCACTCTTTTCTGGTCAGTTTGAGGGACTTTTCCATAAATTTCCTATGTTTACTTCTTTCCAATAAACTGTAAAATAGTTCTGTTTTAGAAGAAATCAACTTCTATAAATGTTCTTTTCTTTTTTCCAAATTTATGCAATCTCAGAGGAGTTATTTTATTTGGGTTAGCCTAAGATGTATCTCTCCGATTGTTTTATTATAAATATACGTATAGATTACAGCAGAGGTAATTAATGAGATGGGAAGGAATCATCTATTCATCTCAAGGTTTGTGATGAGATTAGGTTGAGCACGGATATCTGAAGGAGACCAGAACGCAAGCTTGATTCCCCTTAAGATTATTATCTGGTTTGTTTGGATTGCAGTAAATCTGTTGTTTCAAGTGTTTGTGGCTATTTCTCGAAGATCCAGTTTCAGTTGGACAGGCTTCCATAGTTGGGTCCGTTTAATTAATTCATTCTAGCAATTATAGAAAACACTAAATTGGATCAAATTTGAGTAGTAATTAATTTTGTAATGATTGGTATAGCGACTACAATCACAGTAATATATTATTGAAATCAATGTAAACTGCATTATGATATTACACGGATTGCACTTGATGTTTGAGATATCAATGTGGCAGAAGTTACATGTTACGGCTAGGCCGGCATTGAGGTAGATTATGTAACGAGCTGTGATTCATGAGAGGTTTATGGTGTGTTGCGTGCGTTTGGTTCGCAACAGTGAAGTTGGTTTACTTATCTGAACAAAACGGAATTGTACCAAACTGTTTGTAGCATTCTTTTATTTCTGCAAGTGCGTGCAGTTAGAAGATGTCTCTTCTTAGCGTACGCAACGCCACAATATTTGGGAAAATTCTTACGAGAAATCTCACTGACTGTATCTCATCTCTAATTGTGGGGTGTTGAAAAAGTGACAATTTTCAACCAAGACGTTTTTACATTTTTATAAGAATGTTTGTTATAAGTGTTAAATATAGATCCCACTTTATTATTGATTGTTGTAAATAAACGGATCGTCAAATAATTTTGTGGGTTGGACATTAAATGTTGTAAAAGTTGAAAATATTCTGGACTTATTTAGCAGTCACAAGTAGTCTTTATAGCATTTCACAATCTCATGCTACAAAGTATATAGAATTTTGCCAGCTGCATATTTAACTGTTAGCTTTTGTTTGGGTTTGACATCAAAAAGCCCTGCGGTTTCAGCTTAGGTGATATAATTAAAATTTTCCCCAAAGTAAGTTTGCCACGTTCAAAACTAATTCGGATTATCAGAGGATATGTGTAAAAGAAGTACTATTTACCAAGTTTTTCAGATGTTTTTCTTTAGTCATATAGATAATGAGTTGCCCAAATGTTATCTTAGTGCACACAAAAATTTGCTTTTTGTTATCCGAAGTTGCGCCTTTTTGAGTACAACTTTTGAAGTACAATCGATCTAGTTTTTGGTAGTAAAAGTTATAACTGATGGATAGTCCATGGGGAATAAATTCTTGCTGAATTACGCCTTCATAGTCTTAGGAAACGCCCAACATAGCCTTTATCTTAAATTTCGCTCTTGTAGCAATGGAAAAGCCATTTGACTACGATCCCACGTTGACCAACTGTCTTTGGTTTGTCAAATGCACGAGTCATTTTCCTTCTTTACATTTAAAAAAATAAAATAAAACCTCTGTATAGTCTCAAATTTATTGTTTTGTGCCAGGACGGTTCTAGTGAGAGGATTCTCCGGCGAGCTGTTGTGTAAGGTGTAAATTCAAGCTGCCTTCAACTCCTTTATATCGGTATCTTTAGACACCGCCCGTTCTGAAGCATCTGCTCGAGTACTAGCGGCATGCAAATTGCGTTTGAGATCAATGGCATTCATATTTACTTACTTGTTGGTTCTTAAAGAACCTTGGCCTCTTCAATAACCGCTTGCTACCCACTTTTCGTCGCTGTTTACCTCCATCTTCTGACTTCAAGATGCCCTAGTTCGCGCGGGGCTTTTCCTTCCACTAGGTTTACCGTTCAGTAGAATTTTAGAATGTCTATCGTCCTTTCGACGTAACCCAACACCCCATGCGAGCTTTTTTAGACAATCTTATAAAATTAGGCTCTCCATACTTTTCGCTAGGCGTTATTTCTCATCTGCCTAGTTCCATTCTTGTATACTGAACCTTGTATATATCTGACAATCTTTCTTTCGAATACGTCAATACCTTTCATTTCTTTTGTTAATCTAGGTTTCTTTTTCTGACAGCTTCTGAAAATTTAGCACTTTCTTAATGTAGAAAAAAAATACTATTACCAGCCTGTCCTATCTTCATGCACATTGTTATTATCTCATCTTGGCGTTAGCTCCAAGATACATATTTAGATTGTTCCGCCTCTTTAACTATATGAATTCAGAATTAATTAAATTCATTTTAAAAAAAAATAATATTTTTTTCAATTTCCTGGTTAATCTCATGTAACCGTATTTTGTACTTCCACCGTTTCTTTATTTTTTCTTGCTTTAGCCCCGACAAAGTACATAAACACAACTTATAATGGTTCTGGCCGTTGATGAATAACTATGTCGTTAGCATTAGTGCAGGTGTTGCGTCAATCTATAGTTGATCATACGATTTTACGATTTAGATTCATGTAGATCGCCTGTACTGTCATTTACAGGGCCAAGTTGAATAATGAAGGTGATAAAGGGTCTCCTTTTCGAACTCCTGACTCTAAGAAAACTCTACAGACAACATTCCTTGAATTCTAACTCTAGCTTTATGGAACGTAATGATATTCATAATAGATTAGCTAATTATGGTATTCATATTAGATTAGTTAATTAATACATATTCTCACATTGCATTTAATTAAAGATTCACTAATGCTAACTGACAACCAAAAAAAGTATTTGTTAGCCCCCTCTATCTATTTAAATTACTGTCAGTGAAATTTGGAGTGCCCTTAGACATGTTTTGAAGGAAGTTAGTTCGTTGTCTCACTGAATCTCTAAGTGGAGTTGTTCCACAGTAAGTTAGTAGCATGAAATCGCACGCTAGGACGAATGGCTATAAAATGGAGAAGACATGTATTGCATGGTCCTGCCACCGCTGAAATAAGAGTAATAGAATAAAATAAATTGCTGAACAGTTTGAAGCTGCCAGTGATGATGAAGAGTAGGTGCTAAAAAGTAGGGCGTAGGTGAATGTGGAAGTTAGAGGGTTTAGGTTTAGGACAGTGAGTCCTAGAGCTGCGGCAGTCACTGCTGCCGAACAAACGGACACTCCGCCAAGAACATGACCAACCTATAAACGCATACAACCTCAGCTACACGCATTGATTGGATTTAGAAATACCTTCCTCACTGCATCTTCATTAGAACCTATTTTTTGTTTGCTTTCTCTTACCTCTCGTTAGGGCTTGTCTTGCAATCCTGCAGGTTTGGGATTCCGAGTTTTTACCAGAGTAGAAAGGACACGTTTTTAGGTAATAAACTGATGAGTTGGATTAAACGTCTTGAGGCAATGAGCTGCCTGAATTAAAGTGAGTGGTAATTGACAGAAATGGGCATAAGATTTGGCAAACTTAACACTTGCGCCCAGTTAAAGAGATACATACAGAACTTTAAGCCCAAGAAGATGACTAAATGGACCAAGAAGGATCTAAAGTAAGTGATGAAACAATATCTACAATGCATGATCGAAAATTCGAGTCTGTGGCACGCTATGCCCTCGTTTTGTGCAATACCAACTGGAGGAACTTTAAGAGTGGGTGTAATATGAAGGAACTATTTTGAAAGGGCATCTTTGTTAGTGGATTTTAAAAGCTTTCTAGGGACTCAAGTAAAACACTGCATTTTTTAAAATTTCTCCATTCTACAAGATCGTAACGTGTATTTTAAGGTACTTTTCTAGATATTTCATTTTGAACAGTTTCAGAGAAAGAGGTGCTATTTCAGTGTAGTGGGATGTATAAATAATAAATTACCATATTTCAATAAGAGATCAATGTTTTATTTCCTTTTATGAATTTTTTATTAAGATTCAAAATATAGTGCAATGTGATTGCCTGTTTTGAATTATGTTTCTGCCAGCTGTACTGGCCCTCGCTGATTCATTCATAAGGATGTGAATAAAAAACAAATTAAAGCTAATGCACTCCAGTTTCCACTTCGCTGAAATAATAAAAATTTTGCTTCTTCAAAACAATATTTTGACATGAGAGAAAACGGAATTTTTGTGTTACCATATTTTAAGTTTGAAAAATATCATTTTATCAAACTTTTCAAAAGAAAACTTTCATTTACACCCCCGTAAAAAGAATAAGTTGTAATTGACAGATGTACTATAAAAGTGTTACACTTATAAGTTATAGAACTAAATCTATACAATAGTACTCCCAGGTACTTGGTGCCAGGATCATGCGAGACGTCATCTTCAACTAACTAATTACCGTCTCTTTTTTGAAGACAGGCATTTGATGGCGGCTATATTTCTAATGATGATTATAACATTCACAAAGATTTTGAATCTTAAGGTGGAAAATGCACAACTTGTCTAATCCCTAGTAACATTGAAAGCAACTAAACATTTTATACAAAATTATTAGGTTACTCTAAAATGAATTCGTTGGAATTGAACCTGCAGGCACTGATACATTTATACGATGGTAATAGTGTGTTGGAGGCAGGCTTGTAATCGTGCTGTTATTCTGTTTATTTGAGCACACTCCAATGGAAATGTAAACATAGTCCCGTCTACACAAATCTTCTAAATCATATTCCTCTAAAAATAACATCTTTCATAAATATATAATTGTACTTATTATAATTTATCTTTTTGCAAATATTGTTTTATTTATTTAATTGTTCACTTCGGTATAAATCCTTTTCTCGCGTTAACAAAGTACCTTTTTAGCTTTATCTTAATTTCATTAATTTTAATGTCATGCCAGAATAAACAAATGCGTGATAGACCTTCATGGATCCATTATGAAAAAGGTAAAGTAAAGAAATGCGTATTTTTTCAGGCGAGCTTTACGTCCAACTACCAATTAGGTGTTGTGGACGGAGGCGACTAGCAAACATACTTTACTGTAAATTTCTCATATTAACCATTAAATAAAATCCAAGGCCTAAGGCCGGGAATCGAAACCAGTACCACAATACATATTAGCTTTACAGGTCTCGCCTCTAACCGCTCGGCTACTGTGGCGCCTGGATCCTTTATGTAAATTCCACTGAACGGTCACTGTGCTTTTTGAATCGCCATAAGAAGTCTAATAAATAGAATTTTTCTTATTAGCGCTACAGCATCGAGTTGACCATTGAAATCTACGCCTTCGTCTGCTAATGTTGAGCCACATACTATCTATTCTAGCATCTCTATTTATCTAGGCTGTCATACAGGTTTCAAGCCATCTCATCTCTTGAATTGCTAATATTTCCTGGTGATTTTGTTTTATTTCTTACATCAGGAGTTCAAGTACTCCTTTGAACGTGTTGTTAGCATTGCCATCTTAAATTCATTTCTCCTTATCTAATGTACAGATTTCCCTTTTAATCTGTCTCTTATTTGTCTTATGGTCAATTTTGCGCCTGACCTCCAACCTGGAAGGTTAGGGGTTATTTTGTTTAGAGCTTCCTTTCCTTAAACGGATGCCGGCCCTTAATTTAAAATGGCGTCGCTCTTATTTGCTACTCTCAGACATCATCAGAGTTAAGAGGCTTTCCTTTATGAGTGTCTGCTCCAACATACAGCCTCTTTTCTCCAATCTGCTCTCTTTGCGCGACATGTAAACCTTCTTATCTCCGTAGCTAGCCATCGTAACTGGTGTCCTGTTCCACCAATTCGCAACCTATGGATTTCCCAATGCTCTGAGAAGAGGTCCCGGGGTCAGCAAGTTAATAGAGTTATAATTTATAAAAGTTTTCACAGATTTTTGAATTTACTGAAATTCAACAAACACTGTACTCTAAGAAAATAACTCTATACGTTGTAGAGAATAAAAATAATTTAGAATGAAAAAAGAATGATGGAAATATTGCTACAGTTTTCCTATATTAATTAAAACTTTCTTCGTGAGTTCAGGAACAGCAACCATTAAGTGGCGGCTATTGAAATTGTAAAAGAACTGGTCTCTTTGAAGTGGCAACATCGCTTCACTCAGATCGGGAGCTCCACTTCTTAACTTACTCCAACCCTTGTATTAATCTTTCAGGTATTTTTGCACGAAAAATAAATTAATACTAACACAAGCGAACACTAACTTCATCTTCGCTTTGCTGGCCAACTTCTCATCTTTGTACACGCAACTTTTTAAGACATAAACCCGACCTATCAGGAAAGGGTCTCTTGGCCCTGAGATTTTCTCTTTCTTAGGAGCACTGACCAGTGAAAAAAACCAGTGACCTCAGATGTTGCATAGCCTTAATTGAAGATAAAAAGACCTGCTGCTACAGTTCTCATTGTTCCAAGTGTCAAATACTGTCGGATACTCAGCTAACTCGGAATTTTAGCTTCAGTTTGGGCAGATCCCGTTGTCCCAAGGCACTATAGCGGGTTAGGCTTATTTTACTTTTCTCCTGTACACAGATGACCTGTTAAGTAAGTCCTACCTTCTATATAAGGTCAAGAATCTTCGTTACCAGTCTTTCTTGCGATAAATTCTCTTCTGATTACAGAATGCCTAATACCTCTTGTCGTAACCTCGTGATAGGGTCGCAATTAAACACGATATTCGAAGACATAACGTGCACCAAAAGAAGGCCAAGGAGAGTAATCCGGTTCCTCAAGCCTCAGATTTTCTCCAGCTCTGATTTTAGAGGTAAAGAATAGGGTTTTAGGGTGTTTGACTCCTACAACAATAGCCTTTTTTTTAGCGCGTCTTTTCTCGTACACAGGAAAACAAAAAGAACATTTCATGTTAAAATCCAAAATAGAAAAGGTTAAATAGCAGGTTAACAATACTTCCTTTTATGGAACACAAAAATAAGAGGCTCAGGGTAGGCATATGGTACCGACATACATTCATTCGACATGGTTAGATTGTAGTAAGGGCATTACTGCACTTCTGACAGCTGCATGGCCAAAACCACAATATATCGAGTGCAGAACTAGTGCAAACATGCATTGTGCGTCGATTATAATGAAACATATTTCATTATTTACACTGATAGTGCACAACGCATCCTGCATTAGTTACTTAAATAAATAACGCGAGCATATGTGAAACAAACAACGTTGCAATACATCAAGCGTTATAACTGATTTAATTTCAGCACTACTGCGTAGTAAATTTATAGTGTTTCATCGGATGTTTATAGCCAAGCGAGACTATTTTAGAAAATCCTCTCAGAAATTATTACAGTCGCGCAGTTATGTATACATATGTATGAGCATCTTTAACTTTTCACTTAAAAGCACTTTTTTACATAAAATATTCATACGAATCAAATATCTAAGTGAAATTCAAAATTTGGGGACAATACTAGAAGTGCCACTATGCTGAAAAAGTTTAAAGTTTCAAGCTTGAGACGCTCACTTTTAACCTTCATACTGGTTACCTTTACACCTGCAGTACCTCTTCATATTCGTTTGAGTCAGGTTTATAGAATCGTCCCTCCGAACCAAATTACATTTTTCAAAGATCCTTAGCGGTAATGTAAAAGAGATAATCTAGTCTCCAGCGAATCATATTCATATTGAACAAGTGGTGAGCTACAGTTGTGGATCCCGTAATCCGTGTCTCTTAGACTCCTTAGATCCTTTCTATGTTACTGAATAATCCTGAGAATTCCTTAATATATTCAGTGCAAATCTCTTTGTACTGTGCGCAAGAGTCCATTATATCAATTTTTCATTCTGTGAAAGAAAGGGTACTCAGAAGCAATAATAGAAGTATTACAAATTTACTGCTTTAATTCTTTGACTTTGATAATGTACTGGAAAATGAATTTATTTTCCTATATTTTCGGAATACTAGATAAAAAAAATTATGATTTAGGTTATCAGAGGTGATGGAGTTTTGTAAAATCCAAACCGTACTACAAACTCCCTCGTTTACTTAGTTTCGATCATCAAGAAGCTGCATAAACTATCTTCACTATCATATTTGAAACATTATGCGAGCAAATTGTGAGATGTGAGAGGAAATGATCTACCATTTAAAGATTACCTAATTAGAATTTTAATGATTGCAGTAAAGTTGTGACGTATCAGAATCTTTTTAAGCACATAAATTACGTGAAAAGGATGAAACGTAGACCTATGAAATGCTAATGAGTATTCTTGGCTGAGGTGACAGTGTAGCCAGATAAAACAGCACTTATCTCCTGAGTGCCTTAAGCACCAACCAACTGTTAGTCATTAAGTTTAAACTGTTTAAAAGACCATTCTTTTTGTGCGCTATCAGTCAGTACATTCCTTCACTGTGATAATTGTTCTTCCAATACTTAAGCGCTGCTCGAGTGAAGAAATTTGTCCACAACTTGAAGACCTTACCTACATACTAGCCAGTGAATTTAATCTCAAATTGCTACTCTAATAATTTTCGAGACAATCTTAAAATGGCTCCTCAGACTGTCCAGAAACTTGGTATTTATCTGAACTTACATTTTTTTCTATGGTGGAGTAAGCAATGCTCAGTATATTATTATTCTCTGCTTTAGTTCATCAGATGCAATTCCGGCTAGATTCAGATACACCTAGATTTAGAAATGCTTTTAAATAAACAGAAATAAGAATAGAAAGAAAAAAGTTATGAATAATCACCCTGTTTTTCAGGTATCCCCAAAGGAAATAGTCCATAGGTGTCAAATCCGGTGAAAGAGGTGGCCACTGAATCGCCCCCCGTGTCGATATAACACGCCCATCAAATTGCTTATCCAGAAATCTCCTTACATGCCTGATGGTGTTATATCTTATATCGACACGGGGGCCGCTTCTGCTGTACTGAAAAATACGACTTAAATTTTTTTTACTAATTTTTCCCCCATAAGTATTTGATAAATTATCGGATAATGCAATAAAAATTGATATCGTAAAATACCCAAAATAAACATGTTTTGAACATTATATTTCCGGTTTCATACTTCTAATGTAATGCAGAATCAAAAAAGTTAACGAAATATTTTCCAGAAGCAAAAGAAAGTAAAATATAGATCATTGAGTGAAAGTGAAAGAGCACCATTTTATGTAATGGACAACTGTGCTTTTATTGGTGAGGGAGTGGCTTACGGTGCCATACGTCATCAGCTACAGTCCGCCCACTTTACACATCTCGTTCGCCAATGAGATTAGCCAAAGGTTTTTGGTAATTATTTCTAGGAAAAATGCTATTTAAATTTTTTTTACTAATTTTTCCCCCATAGGTATTTGATAAATTATCGAATAATGCAATAAAAATTGATATCGTAAAATACCCAAAATAAACATGTTTTGAACATTATATTTCCGGTTTCATACTTCTAATGTAATGCAGAATCAAAAAAGTTAACGAAATATTTTCCAGAAGCAAAAGAAAGTAAAATATAGATCATTGAGTGAAAGTGAAAGAGCACCATTTTATGTACTGGACAACTGTGCTTTTATTGGTGAGGGAGTGGCTTACGGTGCCATACGTCATCAGCTACAGTCCGCCCACTTTACACATCTCGTTCGCCAATGAGATTAGCCAAAGGTTTTTGGTAATTATTTCTAGGAAAAATGCTATTTAAATTTTTTTTACTAATTTTTCCCCCATAGGTATTTGATAAATTATCGAATAATGCAATAAAAATTGATATCGTAAAATACCCAAAATAAACATGTTTTGAACATTATATTTCCGGTTTCATACTTCTAATGTAATGCAGAATCAAAAAAGTTAACGAAATATTTTCCAGAAGCAAAAGAAAGTAAAATATAGATCATTGAGTGAAAGTGAAAGAGCACCATTTTATGTACTGGACAACTGTGCTTTTATTGGTGAGGGAGTGGCTTACGGTGCCATACGTCATCAGCTACAGTCCGCCCACTTTACACATCTCGTTCGCCAATGAGATTAGCCAAAGGTTTTTGGTAATTATTTCTAGGAAAAATGCTATTTAAATTTTTTTTACTAATTTTTCCCCCATAGGTATTTGATAAATTATCGAATAATGCAATAAAAATTGATATCGTAAAATACCCAAAATAAACATGTTTTGAACATTATATTTCCGGTTTCATACTTCTAATGTAATGCAGAATCAAAAAAGTTAACGAAATATTTTCCAGAAGTAAAAGAAAGTAAAATCTGGATCATTGAATGAAAGTGAAAGACCACCATTTTATGTTCTAACAAAAAACTAAGGGGACACGTATTTTTTAGTTTTTTCCTAGCTTTCTTAGTTTCCGAAAAAAAGTCGTTATCCATATACCTTGGGACACCCTATTTATTTTCCTACAACCTCATAGAAGTACTAAAATTCTGTAATCCGCAGTCATATTGAACGAAAGAAAGATAAATCATGTCTAAGTAAAAAATCAGAGTTTGAATTCTGTTTAAATAACGTTTAATCAGAGCTAAAGGATTAGAAAATATCATTCGCAGCTAACAATAAGTATTGTTGCCCCACAGTCCGAGGTCAGTTGAGGAAATAAAACTTGGGAAACCACAGTTTTGCTGCCTCACCCCATTACAAAACGAACAAAGAGTCTCTGGATGGAACTTATAAACAGCCCATTATAAAAAATCCTATTAAAAAATCTTTTTCCATTAGCCGCACCTGACTAAATTTTCTTAACTTATTTATTTAGTACATTAAAGTTAAACAATTTCTTCCTTATCCTAGAGGACTTCTCTAAAATACTTACTGTAAAATAGATAAACCTCTGTAGGTAGTCAAATTATTCCTGCATGCTTATTTAAACTGCTTATATTTTAATTTGGCATTTGGCTAATTTCAATGTAATTCACGGACTTATCAGTTCTTCATTATTTCTAATTCTCCATCCCTCATTGAACGGGAAAATTCTAAGCAGGATCTTCATTTCCCAAATACAAAGAAGATTCTTCAGTTTCTTCCGTGACTCTTGTGAGGTAAGAGCAGCAATTACTATTTAGAGAAGCTAATTTTAGTGAATTGGTGGCTTTCCACTTTCGGGCCGATGTGGGCGATCTTTTGAAAGGTCGTTGCGCGTTGTTTCGAAGGACAGCTGCACTTTCAGTTGTGGCCCGTGAAGAGATAAGTTAATTTAGGAAATAACCTCTACTTCAAGAGAAGACTTGAAATTGTTCACTTTTATCTATGCAGGTTACATCAATTGACCATTCACTGCTAGAGGACATCTTAGATCAAATGCTATTGCATCTAACTAAAGAACTGTTCAGTTTAGGTATTCTAGAATTGTTATAGTTTTAAGAATCGATGTCGATGACAAGATTTTGGGCGGTTCGAACTGATTGAAGGAACCATACAGCAGAAAGGCTTCCGATCTGGACGAGGTGCTTAGAGCTTCTATGCTATCCGCCTTTGTGTAGGAGGTTGTGGGCCAAAAAGAGATCCCATCTAAAATGGGAGTACGCTGTAAGTGGGGTAGCGACTGCAATCAGTTGTGTTAATCAAATAGGCGTTTCCTATTGTAGCAGGACACGGCAGGGGTATTGTTCGGCTGGAGCTAGATGTGGTGGAAGGAAATGGCAGACAGGAAGTAGAGTAACCTTGCTTCTCTATAACCACAAACATCCACGAATAGAATAAGCTAGCCTCACGCACTCTGTCGTGTTCACTTACTACTGAAACAAACTTGTTACACTAAAAAAAAAAAGATAAAAAAGAAAAAAATATAGAACAGAACTAATTCCCAAGCGCTGCCTTAACCTCCCTTAACTGTATAACCTGCCTCTCATGCTTGAACTTTTAGTGTGTATTTTCAAAGTTGATACAATGGTAAAAAGAAGGAGATTTCAGGTGATGGTGAGGAAATGTACCCTATTTCTGTAAGTGATTTAGATCTGCTTGCAAGTTAATTACAGCGCTCTGCCGACTTGTTAGTTGGTGAGATCCGTGACGATTGCATCGCTATCAGCACTTCCATCTGGAGCAGTGAGTGCCGCGAACAACACTCACAACTTTGGAGTTTAGTAACTGTTTCCCAATCAATTGCTTCAACAATTCATCTACTGTTTCATGATTAAAGCTGAAATTATTACCTCAAGGAACGTCGCAATTTTTCTGGAAATTTTTAATAATAATTCTGTATTTTAAGAGTAATTCTGAAGAAAACTAGAACTTTGTTAATTGCGGTTAAAACCGTGCACTGAAGTGTTCACCATAGAATTTATTTCGTGCATCAAAAGATGTTCTCAGTTTGGAGAATGAGACTTTCCGTTCCGCAATAAGAGAAATGAATTGATTTCCTATGAGAAGGTTAATGCTGGCATGCCGTAACACAAGTGCCGTTTGGAAAGGCGAAGTAATTAGCGCTAACTATTGTGGTACACAGCAAGAGATGCCAGTTTGGATGGCAGATCCCAGCTTCCACTTGACATTGAATAATGATATATTCGGCCCCGACCCGCAGAGCGCACGTGTGAGCCAGGTGGTGTCTACCTCCTTCCAGCCACAATTTCACTTTTCGCACACGATCAATGACCATTGTTTACTCTCTGACTTTAATGCACAGTCTTCTAGTTTTATTAACCATCCTCTCGCAGGAGTTCACCAGCAGCCTACAGAAAGATCGGGTCAAATTTCTACCAGAATTAGGCAGCAAAATAATGACAATTACCACAGGGTACGTAACCAGCCCAGTACCGTCGTTTAAGTTCGCCCACAGATTTCTTGAATGAAAAGAACAGTGTTGTAGTCTTACAAGATTTTTGAAATTAGAATCCCTATGTTAATACTTATTTTGTGGTTGCCTGAACACAATTGATTTCTCGAAATTAATCTGTGTATACGTGTTTTTGGCAGCAAGATTACTGCTTTGCATCAGAAAGTTAATAGGAACAGGTTTCATAAATTGCATTACATACCTCTAAAACTATACATGTAATTAATACGAGGGTCATTCAATAAGTAACGAGACAAATTATTATTGCTCAAAAACGGTTTATTGAATCAGTACAAAACTTTGGTTACTTTTCAACATAGTCCCCAGCAACACTTATACACTTGTCCCATCCTTCTGCTAATTTGTAAATGCCCTTGGCATAAAATTCTTTGGGTTGATCTCGAAGCCACTTTTGCACCTGATTTTTTACCTCTTCATTGGATCGAAAATGTATCCCTCGTAGACCATCTTTAAGGGGTCCAAACAGATGGAAGTCTGATGGGGCGAGGTCGGGGCTGTAGGGGGGATGTGGAAGGATCTCCCATCCCAGTTTCTGAAGTTTTTCTTTCGTCAGCTGTGCCGTATGTGGACGGGCGTTGTCATGAAGCAAAATCACGCCTTCAGTCAAGAGCCCACGGCGTTTAGTTCGAATTGCAGGTCTTATCTTGTTTTCCAGCATGTCACTGTAGTACTGGCTGTTGATTGTTCTTTGGCCTTCAAGAAAATCACAATAAATTGGCCCCTGAAAATCCCAGAATACTGTAAGCATGACTTTACCGGCAGATGGCTGGGTCCTGAATTTTTTCCGAATGGGAGAAGTCGTTTGCTTCCACTCAAGGCTCTGTCGTTTTGACTCTGGCTCATAGTGGTGGATCCATGTTTCATCGCACGTTACAATTCTTTTGAAAAAACCTTCTCCTTCAGTCGAATATCGATTTTTCAACTGTTGACTGATTTGAAGCCGGGTTTCTTTGTGAGCGTCCGTGAGTTGTCTGGGCACCCATCTCGCACAGGTTTTCTTGTACTGCAGCTTGTTGTGAATAATGTTATGGACAGTTCCAACACTCGCGTTTACTTTTTCACTTATCAGTTCAACGGTGATACGCCTATTGTCCCGAATTAACGCGTCAATCCGAGATTCGAGAGAGGAAGTCCCAACTTCGATCGGTCGTCCACTGCGTTGCTCGTTAGAAACTTTTGTACGGCCACTTTGAAACTGTTCTACCCATTTGTAAACGTTCGAACGATTCAAACAATTGTCTCCGTACACTTTTAACATTCTTTTGTGGATTTTACTACCTTTCTCACCTTCCGCGACTAAAAATCTGATCACGGCACGTTGTTCTTCCACGGTGCAATTCTCGAGCGGACTCGCCATCGTTAACTGAGTAAATTGTTGCCAACTTTATGTCCTGAAAGTTTCATACGGATCAATTTAGCTGTTTTTGAGCAGTAGTAATTTGTCTCGTTACTTATTGAATGACCCTCGTATATACCGATAAATGATAAATTTATCTTATCTCCTGAACAGAATGGACAAACACCTTAAAATGAAATATTAATTACGCTCCACTACATGGTATTCGTTGACCTCTTCTGTTGGACGCTTCTGCCTCTAGATGCGGCGGAAGAGTGAGCAATTCTTCGTACTCTATTTAAAATATAAATAGTCACTGAACCTTGTCGTTGGCTGAACTAAATTAGGGAGGTTACTGTCAATAATGTTAACAAAGCTTTTGGCTAAGTATTTATTAATTTTATCACAACCGAAAGGAGTTGGATTTAATTAATCCAACTTTCCTTAATTTATACCAAGTTGCCTTCAAATCAGTTATACCGGAAAATATACCTAAATATAATGTTCGTTTAAACTTTTTAATTACATTTTGCAGCTGATTTCTTTTCTTTTTTTTTATTTATTTTTACTTCAAATAGAAAGCGTCATCATGTGTTAAATAAAATGTTTAAGTTTAGGCAATTAAACAGCGAATTTGATCTGTTAATCATAATTTGTTTAATAATGGTATTAAATCTCTTTTACAAAATTTATCCAATAAATTGTATGGTTAAATATCAAACTGGCCATGGAACCGTACTATACACTCCGGTAGTTTTGAGTGAGCTCAACTTTACACCTTGTTAAGAGATAAAGTTTTCTAGAAACAAGTTTTAAATGTAAATGATCGATCTAAAGTAAAGTAATGCATACTTTTTAGGCCGGCTTGGATTTATATGTATGCAATGTGTTAACACAACTTTGGAATCATTTTTGGGGAAGCAAATATTTTCGGTTAATACTCAAAAACTAAACTTTGCAGGGATTGCAATACAACGGTTAGGTTTAAAGAAAAATAGGGATGTTCTCATTTTCTTCGTATCTGGCGATCACTTGTAAACAATGCCCAGCTATTCGGGTAATTATGATTTAATATTAATCTTAGGACAGTTTAATCTTACCCAATAGCAGCAGGCTGCTATCAGGGCTAGCGCCTTTGATCTAAATAGTTGGTTTATGAAACTCTGGAATCTGTGACTAGATAATAGTTCTTGTCTTAATTAAATTACTGTTGGGTCTAGATAATGTTCCCACCAACTTAAAGCAAGCTATGTCGCTGCTTTGCATTTTGCCTCTTTACTCGCCACAGTAAAGATTACTAACAGAGTAAGATAACCACCTATTCTTATCCTGAATTCGAAATGGAATTACCTCCGGAGATGCAACTTTTAAGATCTTTCCTGAGTACAATGATTTAAAAAAAAAAAATGAATTGTTGATGAGGGCTTTAAAGAGGGAAGTGCGAGTTAGCTAAATAAACTAAAAAAAAAAAATACAATTCTTGAATCCTCCATTTTTTGTTTTTAACCTATATCCACCTTCTTATCTGCAGAGCCTTCAGAAGATCGCTCGGTTAATATTTGAATCTAATTAGTTAGAGAGATAATAGTGGCATCATGAAACTTGCAGTCTAGTTATTGTATGAATAGGTCTAACTGTAGTGGCAATGGTTACTGAAAGGTATAGCAAGTTCAGGCGATTACAATGAGGTTACGAGACTCCGTAGGAATTGCTTGTACAGTTCAGAACATCGAGAAGTCCTAGCCTTTAGGAACGTTCTTGCTACAATATTGGTGCTGTGGGAGCGTGAGTTTGTCCAAGCTCAGATTTGGATGAACAATACCTGTTGGAACAGGATCAAGGCAATTCTTTTTTAGATGAAAGGCATAAACCATGTCGAGCAGGAAAGTAAGAACTAACCACTCGATCCAAAAAAAACAAAACAAGAATGACAAACGAAGAGGAGATAGCCTTTACTCATAACCAAGTTATAGTTATAATATTAAAATAATAAATATAAGTACACTTCAAGTTTGCAAATTATTACTAACTGGTATTTTAGCCTATTAGTCAGGGCAAGTTTCTCTGTGAAGTTGTTTTAAACAGACCACAAGTACTGTGGGTTGGGCGAACCAAAACTCACCAATCAGAACGGCCTGTTTCTCTTTGGTAGTCTTAGTTTACAGAATTTTCAAAATAAGACATAAAGCGCTAAAACTTGGAAGGAAGGAACTTTAAATCTGTTTCGTCTTTTACTGTTAACGTAGTATACTGTCCACAATTAGGCGCTGCCTCTTTGACTAATATGCATCGTAAGACTGTATTTAGAGCGATTCGACAGTGCACTATGTCAGCTAGCTTGCTGCAACTGCAGTTTTTCCAGTAACCCGTTTGAACTCAAGCCATCTTTATCCTGCCTAATATTTCAACTTTCTCTTGTACACATATATTATCATTATATTTTACTTTCTCATGCTTCTGGAAGGATAAGTATTGCGATCATGAAACTCAGGATCAGTAAGACTAAACCTAAAGCAAGTCTCTGACTTGTTTTTAATACTCGTGCACTGTTTTCACATGATGATTATTTTAGTGTGCTTCTAGGCAACACTACGCTCACTTCTACCGTGCCATTTATATTAATATACAGTTCTACTATTGCATATGATTAAATTCTGAGTGGATCCTGTTTCAGAACCACGGCAATCAAAAGAAGATTATTGAGCCAGACTGCTGCAGATGAAGGAGAAGCTACCATCATCCGCGCCAACATATCGTCGATCTGAAAAGGTGTAAAAGATATCACATCGCAAACGAAGATTAGAACGCAATCAACTAGGGTATGGTAGGGTACTTCCCCGTCTCCTTACAATATGTACAAGGGTTCTGAATTAATCCCAACGTATGAAAAGGTTGTCTGAGGAACCTCCCAGCTTTTAATCACGCCATAAGTTCTATACGTTTACATCAATTCGCTTATAATACTGCTTGTACTACAGTGAGTAAAAAAAATAAATACTTTTTTTCAGCGCTGTTCTTAGAGTACCGGCCCAGAAAATGATTGCTGCCCATAAAGGGAGTTGCCCTTTCTTGCTACGTTGAAGACTAGCCCTTCAGTGCTGTAATTATCAAGTTTTTATAGTTAATACATTAATGGAAAGAAGACTTCATCATGATACCACGCTGGCTAGAGTTAACAAGGACAAAAAAAAATTAAATATTGGAGGTCTCAGTTTACCAAAGTGAGAAGCAGTTGTTTACAGAAAGAGTAGAATGAAAAATCTGTTAATTAGCGACATGGTATTTGACGTTTATTACGTAAAGAGAAGTTTTGGACAATAAGGAGCAGCAGGTGGGTAGACAGGTAGATGTTATTTAGGGGGATGGCAAGGGTTGGCTAGCCGCAAAAGGCCTCTGGTCCTCCACTTGGCCGACTCCAACATGGCTCGAATTAGCCTGCACCCCTCCTGACCACTACAAGGCCTAGTGTGCCCTACAAGGTCTGCTTGGCCGCCATTCCACAGCGCCATTGTATCCAGTTACGTTGTACCAGATGGCTGGAGCCAGCAACTGGAATTTTCATTTCTATAACAAATTTCCTGGATTACTGTTCAAGGAGAAGAAGCGGACTAGGTCGTTTGCAGAGATGCTGCGAGCGAGCATCTATATATCAGCAAGAGCAGGGGCACTAACTTCTCACCGGGGCCGGACCCGCACTAGCATCACACACATACACAAATCTCTTTTCAAGATTCACCATTTGTACTGAAGAAGAATACTTTTTTAGTCTCATTTTTCACTCTTACCCCTCTCTCGTAAGTACAAGTATTGCATGCGAGCACTTATTCAGTTCTGGGTTATCACGGGAAGAACAACATTTACGGTCCGTTAAGGGCGGAAACGTAATTACTAAAATCGTATGGTCATCACATTTAAAGAAGTAAACTCTTATAAATTAAAAATTATTTACTTCGGTTACACGCTACCCATGTAACCGGATGATGAAGATTGGTCAAAATCAGGTACCCTTAAAGGCTCGCCCTATTTTTTTAAAAATTCAGTTGGGTTCACTTTCTAGGACAGTATCGTAGATTGCATCCTTCGTACCACGCGTGTTTTCTTTTTGCTTCTTCACCCATCACCATAGGTACATCAATTTAGTGAAGAGAATTTGAGTTCCATTTATAATGTTTCTGTCAACTCGCATACTTGCTGAATCAGTCTGTTTAAAAAAAGAGAAAGAAAGAAATCAACGGGCAGCTACTTTCAAAGATCAGCAATCAGCTACTTTGAAAAATATAGTAAATCGCGTTCAATAAATTTAATAGTACTAGAAAATTTGTAACATTGTATTTTAGGTTTTTTAATTTTAACTTTTTATTATTGGTAAGAGGCGGTTGTCACCATTTTCAGAAAAAAAAATAAAATAGCGCAGATTGTGTCTTTGTGGAGTTTACAAAATATCTCTAAAGCTAAAAATTTTGAAAAACGGTCATAATTCCAAAATATTTGTACCCTGAAATGGCCATACAATAGAATGTATGAAAAAGAATGTTTATTTCGTTTAAAGTAAGTCTGGAGAGGATCAAACCCATGCGAAAGGTAAATATTGCAGGATAGCGCTTATACATAGAAATATGTTCACAATCAATGGTCAAACTAAGTGTATGTAGCAGTATAAAAAAAGAGGAAGGTACACTACTTTCCACCCGAACACTTTACAAGAGGTATATAACACGAACACAAAGAAATAAGCACCGACAAGAAAGGCATGTTAGATGCCCACACAAGGGCAAGGTTTATGACGTGGGTACAAGTTCTGCGTCACTTGGCACATTAGCCAATATCAATGGACTACTCAAACCTCACCCATTCAATGCGCAGTTGTATTTTATTATGTCCACAAATACAGTCTTGAATATATATTTACGTATTATGCATATATAAATGTGAGGACTGCGCAGATAATGTAACTATAATTTGATTGCAAAAAAACTCTCGGTGCGTTACTTTCGTTGCTTTTTCTGGTGTCAATAAAGCCCGTTTCAGATTTCTTAAAATAAGTTTTCAGAAATTTATTTTGCTTTGGATTTCGGTTTCGAGAAACCCTGAGAACGAAGAAATGGTTTTGGACAGTGTGATTGTGTAGCTGGTTGTTTCTGTGGCTGAGGGGAGACACACCAATCATTTTTTGGGAGGGATGCCTATCAAAATCAAGATGGGATGGCTGCACTAATGGATGCTCTTTGCGTACAATTGGAAAAGAAAAGCAGAGATAAGCCCAGGAGTGCCAACATGCGCTGACAAAAGACGAGCTTGTTCAAACTTCAGGCCACAGCCACCGACAAGATCTCATCCGCTCCATTGTAATGTATGCAATGAGCACAATGACAACATTGTTCATTCAATTGCTATTACACACAGTTGGTAGAAATTAACAGGCGACATGGAAGCCATACAAAACCTGGTATTAAATAATTAGAATGTCATCAGAACTGGGAGGACTCCGACAAATTTGTCTCCTCGGGCTGTTTCCATTCTCGAGGCTTCCCTAACTAATATGCATAGAAACGAACAGCTTATTTATACCAAACATATTCACCTGTAGCTAACTATTCAATCTGAATATATATTCAATATATAAAGTTGCCGCAACTTTCTCGTGTCTGCATGAATATTTTTTTTTGCAGACTAATAAAATTTGGAAAAGCTGAGAAATTACTCTTCCTACAGTAGAATCAATGAAGCATTTTCTCTTAGTTTAAATTTTAAGTGTCGAGAAAATTTTCAGACCATTGCAGCTTTTCTTTAAATTTTGAAATTGAATAAAAAACAAAAACAAAAAATTTTAAAAGTGAACTCAGGAAATCTCCTTGCAAAACTCCTCGCATTAGGTTAATCTCACTGCAAGTGCAGCATCATGCAGTTTATTCCAAGTTTTTCAATTTTTTTCCCCCACTCAAGCCCAGATAATGCAATTTCGGCCACAATTTACCGAATCAAAGGCACGTTTAAAGTCTATGTACTGCAAAAAAACTGGGCTCACGTTTACTAGACCAAAAAAAAAAAAATTAAAAGAGAGGAGCTTAGGATGAAAAATACAACCACTGCACCCTAGATCCAGGGCTGAACCTAGTTTGTTCAGCGAGAATTTTATTTTGGTCAGCCCAATACATAATCCTAGCTGGCAGTATTGATATTAATCCTTGACAGTGGTATTAAGTAACGCAATCCCTCGATAACAAATGGGGTTCTTCAGGATCACCATTTAATAAATGAAATATTAGATTATGAATTAAATTTCTCCCCACGTAAACTGAACTGTTTCTTTATGTAAGGTACATAAATTCGAGTTCACAAGCAGGCGTCATCAGTTTAAATATTTTATTGGGTAAACAATCATCACAAGAAGCTTTTTTTGTACTGCGTCTTGCAATTATTTCCCCAAAAGTGATGTCACTATTAAGTGTTGAGCTTGAAATATCACATAATTAATTGGCTATTCTATTCTTAAAAAAGAAAATTGTTTACTGTACATATTTTTACTTCGAAATTGATTACTGGCCAGAAAAAGATTCACCATCTGGAGTATTAAAATGAACATTTAACGTATCAAATAACTCACATAATCTATAAAAGACCTTTTGCTTGACTTTTTGAAATGCCAAGTATCCCCTGAGACAATATGTTCGACTATTACATATTAAGTTCAGTAGCGCGTCACATATCTACAGTATCGCCTCTTCTGAAGGCTGTCTTTACAAAGACTGCTACAAAATTAAAGTTTATTTAACTGAAATACTTGAAACAATCTGTATCATTCTTTATTATTAAAAAGAGACACCTGAGGAGCTGGACTCAACACAGGAGAGTTCTTTAGAATGATCAAGAGTTTATCCAAGACATCAACTTTGATGGCTGTTTTTGCCCAATATATTGCTTATCACATTCCTTTAAATGAAGTCAGAATGCATGTTTTACATTTGCTCTCAACAAGCTGCAACTGCCAGAAATAATTTCCAAATAAAAACCAACAGTAATAGTGTAAACCTATTCCAAGAAAGAAGTTGAATTCTACGCCTTTTAAAAGGTTCAGCAACATGTGGGTGACCTAGAAATAGGTAAAAAAACAGGCATAAAAAAGTATCCTAATCTTAATGTTAGGACACGACCACTTTTCATGTTTTGTGTGAATTGTGAAACTGTGCCTAACACTCAATTATTCAGCATTCATTTAAGACTCATTTACATAAATGTAAATGCACGTCAATACAAATTAATGTCACAAACATTATCAATGAAGCTGCAATATGTGTACTTCAATCAGTAAAATATAACTTTAGGTTAAAGTGTTCTTTCCAGTAGCATTGTAAGAATGCATTTAAATTGTAGAAGCTACTGAATAAGTTACTAATTATATATGTTTTAATGGTGACTTCTATGTTCCTCTTACAACCGGAATTCCATTAAATGTTTTGCTAGCCATAACATGAGAGACAAAGTTAGACATTACTAATCATCTCTCCCGTTAGTTAATATTTTCCTTACATCTTATGTATTTATAATGACGCTTATTTCTAATTTCTATTTCATTTTTCAGATGCAGAAAATTTCTGTAAACAAAAAAAGACGTAAGGTTCATAACCTGCAGAGAAGAAAACCAACATCAACTAACTTACTTTGACACACCGAACATTCAAAACCGTCAGTTCATATGCAAGACGTGATCAGAAGACGCACCGAACTTACAATAACAATGGAAAAAGATATTGTAATAGTCAAAATCATAAGCCCTGAAGATGAACTAATCCCTACGTTGAACGCTTGGTACAAATAAAAAATAATGACTGAAATTGGTAATATTCTTTCATCATTCACTTTATTATTAAAAAAAGGATGTACTTACCAGAATGTAATAAACTAAGATCCCAGTTGTTTCTGGAATTTTACACATTTAAGTATCAAAAACTTTCAAGTAAATTATTTGAATTACCTAGAGAAAATAACTTTTCAAACTTAGAAGTTTATAGAATTTCCTATAGTTTTTGACGATCTCCGCTTATACAAATGTCTTGCCATACAGTTTCTACTAATGAGATGTACCTTTATGAAAAAATGTAATTATATTTAATTTAGAAGTACTTTATTTAGAATCCTTCCTCAGTATCTATTACTTACAGCTTCCATAATAAGTTCCTTTCCTGCAATTATAATAATGACTGACAATGCTTAAAACTTTTATTAAACATTAGCCTTTGATATAAATTTTCACTTATAATATTTTCAATTTGATTTTGAGTCATTCATAATTGTTTTTAGTCTGCTACGATTGACTTAAAACTAGTTATTTTCTCTACAGTTACGTCTGGAATTATGAAAAACTCTTTAAGGAGAAGTAAATCGTGAATACAAAAATAATTCCTTTACTAAGGTATATTTAGGCCTAAACTAGCTAACTTATTTAATGTGTGGTTCAAGCCTCTACAGGGTGTCCCAAGCTATATGGATAACGACTTTTTCTGGGAAACAGATAGCTAGAAAAAAAACTAAAAAATACGTGTTCCCTTAGTTTTTTGTTAGAAATCCAAATTTAGTTTGTAAATTTTTTTCGGTGCTTCCAGAAGCGAGATACAGGCACCAACTTCATTTTTTCAAATGGGAAGGTGCGGTTTTTAGTTCAGAAATAGATTTCTCTATTTTTTTAAAGAAAAATTTACTTGAACGGTTTTTTTCTGTGAGCGATATTTTTGAATGAAAACATGATTCTTATAAGAAATTTCAAAATAATAATTTTATAACGGTTTTTTTCATTGAATGAGAAGAAAAGTACTATAAATTTTACTCCTCATTAATATTACAGATCATGCTCGAAATGGCCTCCACCATTAGAGATGCATGGACATGCTCTTTCCTGTCAATTGTCCCTTACTGCCCAAGAAATAGATTCGAATTTAACCGAGTTACAGGCATCTATTATTGTTTGCTTTAGTTCATCTACAGATGCAATTCCGGCTTGATTCTGATACACCTAGATTTAGAAATGCTTTTAGGTAAGCAGAAATAAGGAAAGAAAGAAAAAATTTATGAATAATCACCTTGTTTTTCAGGGATACCCAAAGGAAATAGTCCATAGGTGTCAAAT
>KQ034108.1:782239-814026 GCA_000181055.3 Rhodnius prolixus
CGGTCAGTGAGCTGTAAGAATCTCCTAGGAAGAAAAAATCTAAGGGTCAGCAACTGGATTCGAACCCGGGACCTCCGCGTGGGAATACAATAAACTAACCGCATAGCTAATCCCTTCCCTTACTATTATTATAATTATTATTATTAGAGGAGGATAGTGTTGTGGTATAGTGGCTATGAGACATAAATTCGTAAGTGAAAGATCCCCAGCTCGAATCCTGTGAAGTCGCTAAAATTTATTTGTTAGACAAATGTCAATGGTAAAGTATGTGCTTCTGCCCTCAATCTTAAGAAGCAGAAATTGGTAGCTGGACGTTAAGACCTGCCTGAAAAAAATAGGCGATTACTTTATTTACTTTTATTATTATGTGTTATTTTTAAAGAAAATACATAGAAATACCATTACTAGCTTTGGTCAACCGCCTGCCAGAAGTTGCCTTTTTTAACGAAATAGGATCTTACTGAGGAAAGGATACAAATAAAACAAATCTATGAACAAAATTGAGATTTATAACTCAGTGGGGAAGAAAACATAATATTTACTTCACTGAGAGGCGAGCAGAAATTAAACAAGTTACTTGAAGACTTGAATTAAAAAATACTGACATAAGAAAAAATAATGTTGAATTTGTGCTGTCAGTGATTTTAAAAATAAAAATGAAATAAAAAATTCTCCATTCCAGTCTTTGTCTCTAAGGAATTCTTTTATTCGCTTGCTGGTCTCTACGCAAGAATTTTATTATGTGTGGGCAGACATTTAAAATTAGACAAAGTATACAGAGTGGATGTGAATATGTTATCTGTCCTCCGTGGGTGATAATGATGCTGTTGAGTAAGGATGTTGATGATTGGTAGTCAAATGCCGAAGTTCCAAGCTGGTTGGGTCTTCTAGTTTGGTCTTTGTGAAGAGCGAAGGCACGCCCTAAAGGCCTCGTGCTCTCCTTTTTCCAATATTCCTTCAGTGTCTTTATTTCCCAGCTTCCCTTTCAGTTGTAATTCCTTGCGTCAGTAAATTTTACTGTTTCTCTTCTAATTAACACGTCTGCATTGCCACTAGTCAGCCACGCTGCGAAGAAGCTAAGATCAAAAATATTCAGGCAGCATTATTCGAGAAAATTTAAAAAATCTCGAAGAAATAACATTTCTGATTAGCGACGCTGTTCCAAGTTACTAGCAATGTTTATTGTAGCAGCCAGGTTATAATAGATGAGAGCGCCCTGTACGAACTTAATTTTAATTCAATAATTGCTCCTAAACTCAAATTATGACAATAACAGCGCCAAGTGAAAGTAAAATGGAAGTGGCACGGCTGACCTGAGTTGCTACGTCAGTTGTCACCACTGTTGATTCAGCAAACACCCCTGTTCATTATAATATAAATATTGAATATTGTAAACGAATTTCAGAATGGTATAATTTTGCATATATACATTTTTTTTTTGCATAATATAGCCTGGCTTTACAATATAATGCGACAATAATACATAACGGCAGTGTCCTGTGTTGTACGGCTCACGCATTCGATGTCACCCTGCTCTGACAACAGTGTTGGGGGGCTCATATGTACACAACTCTGACAAGTCCAGTGTAATCCCCGTTACATCTCTGCTAGGCATCCTACTTTTAGATCTACCGTGTACATATTAGTCCCCAATGTGATGAAATATTATTATTTGTAATAATTTTACTCTTCTAAGGGGAAATTTGCCGTCAAATGCCCAAATAAGCCCAAAACAAATAAAACAATTTTATGACTAATAAAACAATTTTTGGTCCCCTTAAAAACAAAAAAAAAGCTTTCATGTTAATGAACAATTTCCAACCGCCACTCGAATTTTGATGATGCGCCAACTTTAGGGGACATTCATCTCACTGCTCGCTTATCTTATGTTATAATTTCCCGTTTACTGTAACTGTGGCATAAAACAGAAGGCATACTTTGCTGTAACAGTAAGAGTGTCTATTCTGCTTTTAGATTTCTAGTTTCTAGGACATGCCACTCCGGTGATGGGCATTTTGTCAGTAAAACACCGTCTGGAGGCAGGCAGTGAATCGAAAAATGATCCAGGGCTATGGCGTAGCAGGTAGGTAACGATGAAAACTAACGTTCTTGCAAGAGCAGAGGACGCAGATAATCTATGAGAAGGACAAGCTAGAAAGGCAGAATTTGTAGTAAAGTCGAGTGGACAAGTCGATTGATTTTTTAAGCAACAACCGAAAATTCTGAAGAGCCCATACGAATTGATTCAATCGATTAATCATGTCCCATCGATAGTCTAGGTTGTTCGTAAATTATACCTGCTCTAATCCCTTTAATGTTGCAAGGCAACAACCAAACGTCAAACTATATACGAAGAAAATTTGAAAATGATAACATAATTATATATTGATTGCAAAAAAGAGAGTGGTACGATTGTATCACTCCAATATTTCCAGATTTTCTTAGACTCATTGGGACTACGAAGATGTATTCTGGCGATAATTCATATCGCAACATGAGAGCAAGGCAATATTTTGTGCGTAGAAGTAGAACTGGCTACTTTTATTCCGGATCATTGTACCCTTTAAGTTATATCCGGTAATTTAAAGTACATTGTTAGATAAATTACTAACTAATGCGCGCCCTGGGATTTCACCTGGAAAGATTACCCTAGAATTGTCAAACTCGTGAATGGATAGGACATAATTTTCTTAGTTTTCAAATTAGTTGGAAAAGAATAGATCAGACGGAAGGTGGAAGAGAGATGTGACAGAATTGTGATAAAGTTGTCCGCCAACTTGGAGAGTAATGGATTCACCGACTTTTAGGGTGGCGTAAAAACTTGTAATTTTAGTAGGGCAAAATTGTGCGACTGTACAAAGGGAAGGACCGTCTCTACCTTTAATTGGCACCGCTGCCAACTCACAGCGCCTTACGTGGACACTCAGTTGCCCGAGGGTAAGCATTGCGTTCGTGGCCAACTTCCTGAATTCAGCTCTCCCAATTCTAGTTTTAAGCTGCTGCGAACACTTTATAAAAAATGTTTATATGTAGCTGATATGTCTTTGATCAGCATATTTTAGAAAAAAAAAAATGCAGCTAAAAGCTTTATTATAATTGCATAAAGCTTCGAAATTGCATTCATCTTTAAGCTTCCTACTTTTGCCATTATAATGAAAGCACCCATTCTCATTGTGCGTTTTTTATTTTTTGTAATGTTCTTTCTACCCACCATTTTGGATTCCGCAAACGTCAATCCATTGTCCAATAGTCCTTCAAAGTCGTTGATATTTCATCGGCTTAGGAAAACAAGAAGTAATTAGCTGGGTACCTTTCTGCAGCAAGGGACTGGCATACATTATTTTGTCAACTTGAAAAGTTCATGAAACTTAAAAAGACCATTAGCTGCGTCAAGAAGGAGTTGCTGTCCGAACTTCAAACAATCTGCCACAAAATAAGCATATTGGATCCATTCTATATCAGCATACGCTTGCTCTCAAATACTTCCTTTTTGCGAAATTATCGTGCCTTGCTAAATATTCTTTCGGGGCTGGCAATAATCAACCCGCCATAATAAGATATTCTTTTGAATGCTCCCACCATTACAAACTTGCTGTAAGCTCTCGTAGCCTACCACTGGATCCTGAATAGCAAGCATGAATATCCTTCCGTCTCCGGTAATACACTATCAGTTTCCATTCCCATACAGAAGAGACTATTATTACGATTATTAATTATTATTAGTGTTACTAATAATAATAGAATTAAATATTAATTTACATTAGATGATGAGATGAAGGTGGCACTGTCACACGACTGCGTTCTGATGATCAGCAAATGCCATTAAATGTGTATTAACTGATTGATGTGATGCCGGTCAGTGTGTTTAACGTAGCTCTCCATAATGACCGCACTGTTTCACCAAATGAGCCAATTTACATTATTATTAGCACGTATTCTGTTGTATCACAGGGACATAGCTTCTCAGCTGCACACTGACCTGAAATGTGCACCAACGTCCACGTTGCCTTCATCAATTGTATTCTGAACTTTTCCTATGAGACTGCGGTAAAATTCTAATCAAGTAGATTGGTATGTTTGTGCTTGTTCTAAATATTTTAAGACTAAATTAAAATAATTGTTTATTGCAAAAATGGGCATGTTTATAGACAAAAATTGACGTGAGCAACATTGACAAAACTCCAGTACAGCTTCTGTGCTGCTATCTTGCTTCTTTTTGAAAGATGTAGGGTGTGTTGCTGGTCTTTGTTAGAGCGATTAGTGCATGAGGTCTCGCTAGCTGCACTCATAATTGCACTTGACGGAAAAGCCAAATATCCCTCCCATAAACATCCTAAAATTCAACCAACAGAGATAGGCTTTTGCGTGAATTTATAACGTAAACAGAACTTTAGAATTGTTGCAGCGCAAGTCTGCACATGCGAGAAAATGGCAAAAAACTAAAGGAAAAAAAAGAAAATATGCATTCTACCATCTTGGAATTTTAGCCAAACTTGTCGTCCTCAACTTGTGCACCACCTATTAGGAAGGTTGCATATTGTCGCAGTATTCTGGTTAATCACTAAGTAGCAATGTTTCAACAAGATAACGTTACCAACCCAAATTCTGCCAGATTAATGGAAAGTCACTAAACACGAACCCACCTTATGGTGCAGTCCATACTTAGCTTCCTTCGTCTGACACCAAAATTTCAGTATTTGGAACCACTCACAGCAGGAGAAGTGTATTTTCTTTGCCGCAGTTGAATCTGAAGTTCAGTTTGTTTTAAAAGTACAAACCGAGGAATATGATCAGCGCAGTGATTGTTATAGTTCACACAATAGACTACACATTAAACATTAATGAAAAATCCATAAAAATGGATAAATATTTGATTTTTGTTTTGAAATATGGTCATTCTTTATTCACCCAATTGTACTGACTGCTACATTCATTGACCTTTATACAGATACATCTAAAATCAATCTTTCTGATGTTTATCATTGCTTCGAAAAAAAATTAATGTTGAAAAATACTTTTAAATAAAATAAATGTTTAAATTCTAAATTTAGAAGTAAGTGTGACAGGGTAACTGAGGGCATTGGGCTAATTGTGCGCTGACCCAAGCTGATATAGCGCTGGCGCCACATCAAGATTTAGAGCGTCTCGCGCTGCACTCTGAATTCATTTTTCCAATCGGATTATTAATAGCTCTTTCCCTCTTAGCAAACCAATTATTGCAATAGAGTCAAATTTTCTGACGGAATAGTTCTATTTTGTTTTGAGCTTTGGTTTGTTCGGTGAAGGCCTTGAAAACTCGTTTTCTGTATTTGACTAATACAGAAACCGTTGATGTCAAGTTCGAAAGGGCAGGCCTGTTTCCATTCTAGGCCTTTAAGTAGAGATCTTGGTCTTGCTAAGAAATGGTACACAGATCGCGATTCGCTCACGAGGTTTACGAGCAGAGAAAAGGTTTCGTGATGGCCTCGCAGTGATTAGAGAGGAGTTCTCATGCTTTCTATTCTGTGAGAAGAGAATGTTCTGGTTTTTCACTAGAAATACATCCATTATCTTCTTTTCCTGTTTCATCCAAAGATCTTAAATCTAATCTTCTAGCATCCCAAACCAAATCCGTAATAAGGTGAATGTGCATATTTCCACCTCTATCATTGGGGAAGTTTGCGAGGTTAGTGACGTTGACTAAGACCTGAACAGAATGTCAACTGTAATCTACAGACAGAGCAAGTAATGTGAGAATTCTCACCAGAACGTGTCTAAAAACCTTGTAAAGTAGGAGCTTCTAATTAACGTGACCCAAATTGAAGGAATGGTAAGACGCTTTGGTTCGTAATTATTTTAAAGACATTCTAAATAGTCAGTAGGTAAAAACCAACATAATCCTATTTTGAAAACTTTCTAAGTACAAGAGCAGCTTACCCGCTGTTGCATCGTCCAAGAATTGTTTAGAATTATTTAAGAGAAAGAATGAGATTCTAAACTTGTGGAGAAAAAGTTTGCTTGAGGTGGAAAACAGTCTTACCAACTGTCCAACCTCTCCTCACAACTGGGCAAATATCTCGCAAGTCTCTCTTATTGCTGCCCAGGAAGCTTACTGTCCTGGCAGTTGAAATATAGGAAAGCGCGTGCTTTCATGTTCACTAAGTGTGCAAGTTGTCAATCGAACCACTTGATAGAATTGATTTTTTGTTTTGTTTAAAGAATTTCTCGAACATGATTCCTGCAATATTCTTTAACTTTAAGTCTATCTACAGCTTTTATTTGAAATATTTTGTTCTGAAATTAATTATTATTATTTATTTCGAACCCGGCACGTTGGAATCACTGAACCAATCCCTTCTCTCTGTTGTTATTATTATTTCTGTATCAACTGAATTTCGGGGCATCTTTGCTAGTAGAAACTCAATTTACAAAATTTGGAACGATGGCAATAGTTAAGAGTCATAAAAGATCGTAAAAATTCATTTTTCTTTCTCATACAAGAACTTGAAGGCAATCTTGTTTGCATATTCATGTGGACAATAAGATAGCAAGTCGCGTGTACAGACAGCGAGTCCTGGCGAGGCAGGCATGTGGTCTATAGCCAAGAGGCAGCATCGAGTAGGCACTACGAGGGAGGAATTTATTTACCGAGGTAATTTGGCCAAGACAGAGGCTAGGGTAGCTTTGTAGAGCGACTTAGCTCCTTTGTCATCGGCTAAGCAGCACAAAGAGATGCTTGTAGACTGGGTGGTAGAGCTTCTCTCCAGCACTGCCATCCTCTGCCACGGTTAGACCTCCTTTTTATCTTAGTACCGTACAGTACTTGCAAGTATACAAGATAATTTAAATGACTTTCTTACAGCATCTACGTTCCCTTTTTAATCTTACCTCCTATATAACCTAACCTCTTGCAAAGAAAGAGATAACAGCACGTCATCGCAGCGTTAAATTGTAAGTAGAAGCCACTTCTTACTGCTTTTCTCTAAGGCTTTCCAATTTTGCGATTTAGAAAAGTTTGAATTTAATTTGCACCGGTAATACATGTTCTAAAGTTTCCTTGGTTCGAAAAAGTAGTTTTTAGCAAGAAGTATATGTGTGGTTAATACAACTAAACGCAAAAACATCCAGCACGAACAGTCACACTACTGCTTTCCTTAGCAATGTGTCCAATTCCAACCAAATATTTTCCAAAAATAAAAAATTATACGACCTCTTATTGGTTCTCTCAGCGATACATGGACACGCTCAACTGGTTTCCAGTCTGTCAAGTCCTGTTTAACAGTGACGTCTCAACTAAGCTTCGGTCTCCATTTTGTTTTGCCTTTCTGTATAGTCCACTAAAACATCTCAAAATCTCCTTTTCCTAATCGTCCCATATATCTCCTTATTCTATCCATTATTTTATTTACTTATTTCGTTTCTGAACTTTTGTAAATAAGATTCTCCTGCAGAATTACGTAGGTCATTAATTTCCTGTACTGCTATTCATGAAAAGTGGAATTCACAATCCGAAAATCAAACAATAGATAATTGCCAACCAGCTAAACCTGCCCTCAAAGAAAAAGGATCTTGGAGAAATACAAAGGCGTCCATCAATTTGAGCTGGTTGCCACGCAGTTAAACCTGTTCTACATTATATCAGCTAGACTCTAAAGATTTGAAATTTGAGCTTCGAGCTTCCTCACCCTGTTTATAGTTCAGTGACACCTTATAATTGCGTTCTCTTCCTCAAAATAGCCCACTTTTTCCTGGTAAACAAATTTACAGAAGGCAATAGAAGAGATAGATACGGAACTTTGGAGTACTAAATAGTTTTTAGTATTGGAGGGCATCGAATATTGGTGTGGTGTTACAAATGGGTTCAAGTTATATAAATAAAATTGCCTCATACTTCGAGCATTAAGGTTAAATAGTTGATTAAAGGACCTGTCAACTCCAAAGATATTGGTTTCACTCTAGAACAATAAATTGTCTTGACCAATTTCTTGTTAAACTGAAATATTGAATTTAAACTTTCTGCGACCTTACGTTTCTTAATTATCTGACCATGAAAAGAGAGAATTTGACGAATTGCAAAATGCAATGAATTCTGCAATATTCACAGCTGTTATAAACATTTAATAGCGCCTGCTTGACAAACTGCTAAGAAGTGCGCTTGTTTGGTAATAATACTTTAAGTATTCCCAACTGTAACCTTACAGGCTCATCCTAAATAATTTGTAGCCTTCTCTTTTATTTACTTTTTTATTATTTACTCTCAGAGATATAATCTGCCTGTAAGGTGTTTATGAATAATATATATAATATATTCTTTAAGATATTCAGTACTATAAACCCAGATATTTATGTAGCGATACAGCCAGGTTGAAACTTTGCAGACAGTACGGGAAGGTCATCATAGCATGTTCAAGCAGTTGTGTCGCTATAGCTAGCTATAAGAAAGTTAGCACATTGCTTTCTGCTTAACATTAGGCAAGTTCTACAGAAGCAGTAAATCTTGTTGTCTGATGACGCCACTAAACTTCCCTTTAAATCTGCAACATGGCGTCTCGAGGTGACGATCAAAGTTGGGCATTCTTTACTATCGATTTTGCTGGAAATTCGTGACTGTATCGGTGCCAGTCAATGCCAGGCGTTTAATTAATTAATTAGTCTGGATTTTGGGTGTAATCTTTTGTTGTAATTTGGTTCCTTTTATTACTTTTGATTAACATAGAGGGTAAGTGAAAATAATTGCGTCCGGGCCAATCTTGGAAAATAACGCAAATTTGATTTCTACTTGAATACAGGTGAAGACTTCACCAATTTCTTCGGAAATTCCCTGATTTAGTGCTGATATAGATCAAGAGCGCATTATTTATTTAATCATATGCCATATTGGTACTTCGCTAGCTGAGGTAACATCAGTCAGTATGAACAGAGATACCAAAGGATATGTTTTCTTCGTTGGAGCACTAGAAAAGTGGAGTTTCATTAATGTCTAATTAGTTCTAGTTATCCAAATTCTTTGCATAGAAATTTTCGTCCCTAAACCAAAAATAAAATAGAATTAATTTATCTATAAAACCTCCAGTTCATCTCCTCCCGAAATACACTCCACCTAGATGTGGTGGTCACAAAGTAATTTGAAATAGATTATAACATCAATATGAATTTCGTAATCATTCTAGTAACAACTTGGAAATTAGCAAAGTAAACAGCGAGGATCAGAGGGGTGGTGCTACTTAACTTGAAGGATGGTTCCTTAACAGTTACCATCCACCATTTCCGGCCAATCTTCTAGATTAGTTTTTACCAAAAAGCAAGTTGAGTTGTTTGGGGTAAAGTAGTTGGTGAATGTAGAAGGCAGAAGGAAACTCTGGCTAGCGTTCCTTTAAGCACAACTTCCACAAAAAGAAAATAACTTAACACTCACGTTGGCTAAACATTCATATATTTGGAACTCATTACAATTTACTTCATTCAGAAATGGTAGAGTATAAACAGAGAAGAGTAATGAAAGGTCAGCACCGAATATGGGTGTTCTGAGTCTTGGTGTAAACAGATTATAGAAAGTGGTTGAATGTTAATATTTTTAAAACGAAAAAACTGCAGCAAAAGTGCCTTGTCAGTTTTTTTCTTGTACTGCAAAACTGGCCGATGCAATATCTTCCTGCACTAAAGTCACATCTTTCTCCCTGTGGATGGGGACTAAGAATACATCCACAGTACTCTCTGCTTGACGTAAGAGGCGACTAAAAGGGAACCACTCTGAGTCGCACTGTCCTCTTTCCTTTCGTCCCCACAAACGGTTCCCTCCACGGGATAGACAGAACTCTGAGCCGCAGTCAAGGTACCACAAAATGAAATCTAGCCTTCCAGGTTTATAATAGAAGCGACGGGCATGCTGCACGATTAAAGGGCAAAAGAATAACTCCGGATAAAGACTCTAAAACACATCTCTCCTTTTTCTATCTGCAAGACTATCGTACTATTTCCAAACTTCTAAACAAAAAAGTTTGTTCAAATTCTAAACGTATGAGTTATATTTTGCTTAAAAGTTTACTGTCAGATGTCATATTGTGGCACCTTAATTGAATGTCTCATTTGAACATTACGAGTTTTCGTTTTTTGAATTATTACAAAACGACCTATGAACATACACAAAATACGAACAATGTTTAAAAAAAATACTTTTTTTGTACTCAAAACAGAACAAAGAAATATTAAGAACTAGGAGTTCATTTTTCTTTGTCTACTAAGTTTATCTAGGCTACCAAAACTTTTGCTCTGTTGCAATTTCTTCTGTTTGAATGTTATAAGCTGGGCAAAATCTACATTTTTGAAAGTATGGTCTCAAGTTTACTGCTATATCCTTCGAACTCTCAACCATTTCGAACTAATTGAAAGAGTGCCATTGAGATAGTCCTAGAATCCTTACTCCATTCATCTCGTAACACTCCTGGTCATTTTAAAGCAAGAGAATTGAGAATCATTTTTTTTTTAATCATTATTTCAGAATGATAAGCCTTCCTTAATCAACCCTAACCGCAGTTTCACTTCAAATGCAATGCTATTTATTCGCACGCTGTCCTAAATCCGTTTAATGAGCAAAAATTAAGTATTTATGTAAATGTTGTTCATAATTTCAGTCTTTACAGTGTTCGTTCTCAGTGTGATTGTTTCAAAGATGACTTTACACACATTTTGTTGTCTTTTACAGCATTATCTTAAATTTGAAATGATTATTTCAGGCGTCATTTGTGTTCTACTTTAAGTTTTTTTTAGATAAAAAGGAAGGATTCTTTTTATTAATAATTTAACCAAATTAAAAAACATATTTCTCTTTGTATTTTTTTCAATTTCTTGTAATTCTGTAGTTCTTTCCTTAAGTTTAAATAATTTTTTACTTATATTATATATATATATATATTTTATATTTATAATATATTTTTATATAATATAATAAATATATATATATTTTTACTTATATTATTTCTGCTCATAGTTTTACAATTTGTAGTAGTAGAATTTGTAGCAATATGTAAATAAGATTTCTTGCTACAAAATGTTAACATTTTAAAAGCAACGAATTAATTATAACATCACTAAGTTTTTAGAAAATCAATGAAGCCGTTTTTGAGGGGAAAAAAGGCATAAACAGGTTAATCGCCTTAGCAAAACGGTCATTACAGTAGGCTGATTTTGTCAAAATGCGTCATGTCTAGAGCTATAGTGCTAAATATCCGGTTGGAGCAGTATTGGTTTCCGTTTTTTTAGTTATACTGACCACCCACATTTAAAACATTTATCTTCGTTGAAATCTCATACACGATTGCAACACTGCCACTTATATAGGTAAGAGAAAGCAAAGATGGTTGTTTAATTGGGAAAAAAGAGGACCAAAAGTTTATTAATAAGATTTAGGTTACTATATAGGTTACAAAGTAGAGACTAATAAACTAACATGGTTTATAACTGGAGTTTATATGCCCAAGATCTCGCTTTATGCTTGCCTTAATATAAATTTCACTTTAAGTAAAGAAGTAAGGCTAAAAACAAACCGTTAATATGTAGAAGATTTTCTCGCTTTAGGTTCAGTTAATCAGTAATCAGGTTAATTAGCAAGTTGAACTTTAATTAAGGCAATCTTGGCCTTGAAACTCTTGGTCGGCGCACAAAATCCAAGCCACATCTTACTTCTTACAAGTACTTAACGTTCCTTTTAGTACTTAGGGAATACTAAGTGTTAGTACATGATATCGAAGGATTACTTATTTGATAAGCAAAGTTTAACATTCACTCTTGTGTGCAGAATATTTAGCTTGAAACTGTCGTTGAGATTGGGAAAAAAAGTCAGAGAAAGTTGGTAGTCACGAATAGTCACATTTAAGTCACCTTGTTGCACCACATTCCAGGGAAGAAAGGAGAAAGGGTAACTAATATCCTGAGGTGCAGGGTCGGACAGCTCCGTAATTAAACCTGGTTTGAACCATCGTAACGGTAAAATCTTACCAACGTAAGAAAACATACCTTTACAATAAACTAGCTACCGCCCACTAACCTAGATTTACAGGTACAGCTCCATAGGGTTTACAGATACGAGCTGTGTTGGGTATGGTCAACAATAAGGCTGAGCATTGGATTTGTCTCGGAGAATTGCCGGGTTCGAATCCAGCTGTCTGCCCTTCGCCGTTTAGTGTTCAGCTGTAAAATTAGAACACTGTCGGTCGCCAGCAATCTTGTCGAGTTGGTCTTAAAAAATGCTATTTTCTTGTAAAGTTTTGGTAATATCTATTTCTATCATTGGGGCTGTACAATTTTGTAGTTTGGGTCCAGCAAATAGAACCTCAAGAATCGTAATAAGAGAATATGTGGGCGGTGCAATAAGATTTTCGAATAACTCATATCAAACATTTCATGCAACTCGCTTCCTTCTGAACGATTTGATCTGAGTGTATCTCTTAAAAGGAGTGTCAAGTAGAACCTAAACTTTGAGTCATTTCTTAACACAAATACAACACCAGTAAACTAACTGTTGATTAGGGCGCATTAATTGGGTGGAGTTCGCAAGTTAGATAGATGAGGTTTACAAAGTAGATTGCTGGAGCTCTTGACCCAGGTGCTTGGTGTGAGCAGTTAAACCTGAATGCCGAGCAATGAAGAACAGGATCACGGTCAAATCCTTTTCCTTTATTTTTTTTAATTGAATGTTTGTGGAGTTATAGCTGGAATTAGAGGCACCCGGTCTTCTTTTGGCGGATATCAGGAGATGGTGTTTTGGCGGATTGTTGGCTTGCTAGGACGAGATAACTAGCTACAGTCCACCATATCCAGCTCTAGACGAGATACTAGGCGTTTGGGCGTTGACTGTACCCATGCTTACTCGTACTCTCTCTGTGTCTAACCTTCAGCTTTGCTCTTTAACCTCATGTACTTCCACAGACTTCAGTATTCTGCTCCTTAACTAGGCACCTTGTCTACTCGCAACCTATCCATGTGTCATCCTAAACACCAATTCATTGCTAATGGTTACTCCTCCATCAGAAAATTCATTGACCACCTGACGTTGTCAAAAGGAGTAATTATTTTCAAAAAAGAACGTTTTTCTAATTTAAAGAAAAAAAAAAATATATGGAATTTTAAAACCGATACACTTTACGTTTGATGTTTGCAAACAGTATTACATTAATTTATGGACTCCATAGAGTGTCTCTATTTACCTTCAGAACGCCGAATGTTTGGCCTAAAGTCACTGCCTATTATATCTAATCAAAAGTAAGACTCCACATTCAATTTAATAATTTAAAAAATTACAGTTTGTAACAATTTCTTCGCTAGTCCAAGACAATGATGGATTTATAGCACAAAAATAGCCTAATGTGTATGTTTTAAATTGTACTTAATTCATATTTTCACCATCTTGTTATACTGACAAAGCTTTAAACGACATTTTACTCGATGCAAATCACTGAACTGCCTATCTGAGTAATTACTCCACGGTACGTGCCTGTTACGGTCGTACATGTGCAATTATAAAGACAATCGATAATTTTAGGTCCTTCGCATAAATTTTCTCGTAAATTCCTAAAATTTCAAACTTCTATTCCGTAAAGAGGGGACATCCGTTAACCAATTTTTCTCAAACTTAAAAGTTATTCTAACTATACTAATGGTCCTTGATATAGGCAAGGCACACTACTGAGAATGCAAGAAATTTAATAAAACAATCTAATCATACCTACCATCACCTTCCATCAGTCCAGTACTACACCGGCTGTAATATTGCTAAACATGTGCATTCAATATTGTTGATTGGGGAAGAGAATTGTATTGCTATAATTTTGCAATGTATTTCAGATTGATTCCAAAAGTGATTGATTGATTCAGTTGAGGTTCTGAACAAGCTAGTATGGCGTACTTACTTTAAAAGAGTATTGAGGTCGGAAATCTTTCTTACTAAATTAAAAAAAGGTAGTAAATGAGTTTCAAGAAAATTTGGCAATTATTACTGGCAAGGAACTGAGATTTTTCACATCAGTAATGCAATTTTGGAGTTAAACTATTTCTGCAAAATAAAGAGTTGTAGAAGAGAAATATTCATAAGCTCTTTAGTTTGCTTTTTAGATTAAATTTTTGATTAATTTATTCATTGTATGCATTATCACGTATGAAACCATCAATTCCTTCTTTTGCGGGAGGCTTTCAATACATTGGTTCTGTTCCTTCATTCTTCCTTACAGGTCATCATCCTTCTAACAGAAAATAACCATGTAATGTGTATGCTCTGGCCCTGATCAACTGATTAATGGTTTTCTTGCCGATCCTTAAAAAAATGATTGTACATAAAGAGCACTCCCGTTATTTCCAAACTGCATACCAAGAGAATTGCCAAAAGTACCGGGAACTGACCCAGGAGATTGTCACAGAAACAAGAAGGTAGACAAAATAGACCAAAAGTAGAAATCGATAATTTTAAGCTCTGCAGCTATTTTTTTGTCTTTGTTGATTAGAAATTGCAAGTATAAATAGAGGGCATGCTGAGCAAATGCCCTTCCTCCCCACAACATAAAACTCTCTGCTGGGTATACTAATACCAATACTAATGCAATAATGCTAATAACTGAGAGAGGAAGTTTGACTGGAATGTCTTCTTTAGTTAGAAGTAAAAAACTTATAGATGGCATAAGAAAGGCATAATGATTAGGGTTGGTAAAGCTATACAAACAGGAGCGCTACAGCCCCTTGGCAAAAAGAATACCAACTCAGATGACGCATTGGCTGGGGACGGCAAAGAAAAACTATCCTTAATACAGGACAAGTAAAGGCAGAAGGAAAAGGTCAAACAAGAGTCCTTTTTCTAAGAAATAGAGAACATCAGAAGCGCGCTAAATTGAAATACATTTACATTTAGATGGCTGAATGCAAGCCCTGAAAGTGATTAAAATACTGGAGCCAGCGTACAGCACCATCATGTTCCCGTGTCCCGTGCACTCGTGGTCCCCAACAGTAAGGATAGCAGCGAATCTTCGCATTGGTCTTCTCCTTAAGTGAAAAGGTAATGTCTATTTTTCGGGCGTGCCAGCGATCAGGTGTCGTACATTTCTTATTTTGTTCATTAAACTGATTGTTTAAAACACAGTTTACACTGTTTACACAGTCAAACAATGTTTTCATAAAATTAAGTTAACAAAGAGGTAACATTCTGAAAGTGAAATAAAACTAAACTAACTTTTATTATAAACCACTGCTTAATTATTGTGTAATTTTAACAATTTACACTAACGTAAACTTACTTCTAGTATTTATTTAATATATTTGAAATAGCTGTATGACTTAATAATTATCAGACTAGAAGTTTGTATAAGATAAACTAATTATCAAATCAACAGCCATATTATGATATTAAATGCTACATTAAACTAACAACTGATCACATTAGATATCCAGAATTAAAGTTCTGAAGTTTAGGTTCTGTTTAAAAACTGGTAATTTAATTTTGCTATCAATAGAGAAGAGCAGGCATTGAATTTTTCTTGGCATCACTAGTATTTGTTTAAATAGCACTCCTTAAATATATTGAAAATTGACACTATCTTATAATGTAAAGGAAGAACGCTGTCAATATCTCTTTAACGCCCATGGATACACTTGGAGTAAGGTCCATTTCTGTAAAGACGGTCTTAAGTCGAACACAAGTTTCAAAGAGGTTTTGAGATATTAGTCGCTAGCTTAGAAGGTTAAGTTTATATTGCAATGCACACGATCTGAGTTCACTTGTGCCAAGATAACCTGCTTGAAGTTTTGATGGTAAATTTAACTGCATTTTGTCCTTCTCAGGATGTCCAATAGTATGTCTTAGTACTAATGGCCATTAATGATGTCATATACTTTTCTATCTTTATCATTATCTTCTTCGAATTCATCAAATGTTTACTTTCTCTTACTTCTATTAAAAGATAGTACTGCGATCGCGTTCAATTTTAGAAATTCTAGTTTTAACATGAAATTTATGTAGGGTCTTATATACAGCCAACCATACATGTATATGTCTTCTTCCAACTTGTTTCATGTAAGCTGGTAATGTTACTTTGTAAAAATCATCTTAGAGAGAGTTGTCAGCATTACAAACTGAACTTAAATCGACAAAGGCAAATTGACAATTAGCAAATGAGAAGAGAAAACAATTAAGTGAATTTTGTATCTCGCATTATGTATCTAAAATCCAAATAAGGTTTAGCAGCTTACGATCATTTCCTGTAGACAGGCTCCATGGTAGGGGGTGTTTTTTTCCATAACTTTGTTTGAGGGAGAGAAATAGACAGCAAACAGTTGTAACGATGTGCTTAACAGCAGAGAATTGTTTGAAGCGATGACAGCAAGGCGTGTTCATATCTCCATTCACCAGCGCAATCTCACCACATAAATGCGAGCTCAATCAATCAATGTTAACAAGGCCTGCTATTTCTTCTACTTTTTCTCGAAGTGATGAATCGTGTAAAGGTAGGATGCACATCAGGACGCCAAGTAGTGAATCTATCATAGTTAAGTGTATTGATATTGATGAAGCAATATTCCTGGGTTATTTAATCATGCCATGCTGAATGATTTGCATGCACTCTACTCGTCACTTGCACAATTTATTGATTCAGCTACCAGCTAGTTGTTACTTTCTCTTACGTCTCCTAAAAAGTAAGAATGTGATCGTGTAGAATTAGTTTCAAATAATATGATAAATTTTATGACTTGTTTACTAACTTACTGGATGTGGTGAGATTGGCTATACTGCTGAGAACTGTGCACTTCTCGTTTCATCCCTATGCGACTTATAAGTAGTAAAGTAAAGTAATTGTCTATTTTTTCAGGCGGGCTTCACGTCCAACTACCAATTAGGTGTCGTGGATTGAGTCGACTAGCAAACATACTGTACTATAAATTTCTTTAATTAACCATTAAATAAAATCCAAGGCCTAAGACCGGGAATCGAACCCAATAACCAACAATACATATTAGCTTTACAGGTCTCGTCTATAACCGCTCGGCTACCGTAGCGCCTGACTTGTGATAAAGTTATCCAAAAAAAAACATTTAAGTCCCTAACTTTAATTCTCAAAGTTCCTAGATTCAAACATAGGATTTAGTAAAAATGTTTACTACTACCGGAGATAATAAAAGTTTGTAAAATCAAATATAAGATGGCATTCTGAAGAGAATGCTGCCCTAATCTTACCACCCAAAACTGCTCTCAACTATTTCAGTACAGAAAATCGATGGAACTAGTTCAAAAAAAAAAAAACGAGCGAGAAATACTTTGTGTGGAAAGCAGTACTTCCATTTGAGTTATTTAGTAACATATTTAATTCTACTCAATTTTATATAAATGATAGCTTTGTGCATTGCACTAAAAGAAGCGCCCCTCTCTAGCTTACTCTAGATTTTCTGCCGCGCTCTCTCTGGAAAAAGTTTTGAAATAGAAGTTTTAAGCTCACGTATCAGAGCGCAAAGTTTAAATGAAATTGCTGGAGCCGTTTTCTAGAAAACGTCACAAAAAAATGCAATCTCCTAACTGATACTGCCGGTTGGGAATTTTTCTCCGCATTCGGATTCATTTAATTCTCCTTAACACAAGTGTTAGGACTCCATACTTCATTGAAGTGGCACTTCTACCGCACTCCCAGAATTCTACTTGAAAATAAAAAATGGTAGAGATGTAACCTTAAATGTTAAAGCGTATCCTTTTTTCAACAAAGCGATAAAAACTATTCTGTAAAGTTGTATTTGTGAAAGACTGTCAGTGGCTAGCGCGGCTATAGACGCATTGTCTTATAGTTAATGATTCACTTCCACATGTAAGGATAGCGACAAAAGTTAAGCGGTGATCTATTATTTTCTTGTTTTTCACCCATTTATCTGTTACTAAAATTTCTATCATTTATAGCAGAGAAGATTACTTTACTATTCAAGAAGAAGCCCATTTGCATCTCCGTGCAAAGTTGGTGTAAAAAACAGTATTTTGTTGCATGCATTTAAATTTCTTCAAGGTGCTCTTCAGTTATTAACACTAGAACTTCAGCAAGTGAGAAACTAGAAAAAGTTAAAAAAATTATAGAGATTTTAGTTTGCTGCAACTGGCCAGTGTCCTTGGTGCATCATATTTTGTTCTCATTTTTCTTCCTTAATTACATCATACTAGATCGATAAAGTATAGATTGGACTCTCTTTTTTCTCCTTGCTAACTCCTCCAAGTAGTAAAAAAAATGTATTGATTTAAGGACAGGACTTTTAACTTAATTTCCACCTAATTCTTGTGATTATTCCTGTGCCTGTAGCATCCCTAAAATAGCCGGTCAAAGGCTCCCTCCAAGCAAACCGCTGGTGAGAACTCAGTTCCAAAAAAATGGGACACAATTGAAATACTAACTTGTACTAGAACTAAGTAAAAATTACCTTTTCAAAACTTAAGCTTCATCGATACCAAGTATGGGTGGAATAGATTTTATAAATTTTGAAAGAGGCCACGAAAGAGTACATTTAATAAAGTTGCTATTAAAATTTCCCTAATATAATTAGCGAGTTAATGTCGGTGATCTCTAATTAATGTACATGCGATGTACATATATTATTTAAACTACAAGGGACCCATTTTCCCATATTAACATTTTAATTTTAAATAAGAAAACTTTTCTTATACTCTTCTTAAGTTATGTTTAAAGTTTCCGTAGAAATTATAATTTTGGTTTGAGGCCGCAAGGGTTTATTACCAGACGAGTGTGTGCTCTGAAATAACTAATTTTCTTTCAATTTAACATCTTTTTAATTTTTCTATCCTACGGGTGTGGAACAACACGGAGATTTCGTGTCATATTTTCGAAATATTATTTAAAATACATGTTGCAGAGGCTCTAGCAATAATGTTTGCGTTCTACCAATAATTTAGTACTAAAAAAGCGGACAGAGCACTTCAGATTTGACAACCAGGGTTCCATTTTTCTAAGGAAACCGCAAAAATTAAACTTTTCTTGGCAAAAGTAGCAAACAACAGGAACGCAAATTAATTTCACTTTCGGTTAAGAGATTTTGATGGCAACTTAGTAATCGAAAAAGAGTCCGAGTACATTTAACAGTGCTCACAGTATTTTTAAAAAGAACACCAATTCTTTGGCCTGCTGGCCTAAGCCATCTCACAAGTCAAAACCGAACGAATCGATAAGTCAATTCCGATACTGACAAATAATAAGTAATTTTTTATGGATTTTAAAGGAACAGAATTAATGCAGCGCTGAGTAGCTCACAGCATGGAAATATAAATTATTATACACTTTGTCAGTATTCTTTATACATTATTTTTTAGCCCTATGCCCCTCATCCTCTATTTTTTTTATGTGTATAAGAAAACTCTATTGAACTCAGTTGGGTATTTGTAAAGCTATGATGGGCACCCCACCTTGCTACCACCATTCTTGAAGAACGATACAATAGTCACCCTTAAAGACAGCTGACAAAGGACGGAGCACACGACAAGGCTTAGAGAGGGGATCAGGGCAATGTATCCCCTGGTTTGACATTTCTGAAGAACTGTGTTTAATTAAATCTTTCATTACTCTAATGTATAAGTTTATCACTTAGTAACTTTTTAGATTAGAGTATATTCCAGACCAGCTAGTTTCATGCGGTTTAGCTGACATCACAAATTCCGTGCCAATATAAGTGGCCGATCATATTACAGAACACAGCAGGCTCGTCAGAATCAAAACACCGAAGTGTAGAACAGTGAGCACCCGGAGAAATTGGAAGAAAAGAAAGCTTGTCTCAGGCAATGTTAAGTATCTTTCAGGCAATAATTAATTTAAGTCGCTTGAAGACAGATCTTGGGTTAGGATGGGATAGGTGCCCTAGCCGACTCCTACGGAATCTAATCTAATCAAGTATAATTTTTACATTAAAGTATTACAAAAAAAGAGTAATAATAATACATGTTTTTACACAGATGTAGGAGAGTTAAGCTATTTTATATTGTGGCATTTCCTAAACCAATGAGGATAATCCGATACATTTAAATGTTTTCATAGCATTGGAAGACAATAAAATTTCGAGAGGGAGTTCACCGCTAAATCCTCACTTGGCTTAACTTGCCAATGATAAGTAAGTATTCACATCACTTCTTGGGAATGCTGAATCTATTAGCTACTCAGGATGTCTCAGTATTTCCAATAAACTCTACTTTGACCTCATTATTAGCTCTCATTAGACGTAAGGGAATATAATGGAGTAAATGCATAAATAAATTGACGACAACGCTTGGTGAATAAAGTTTGCGTACAAAAGCAATGTTGCGCGCCTGGCTGGCCTGATTCCATCAATCTTGTATGCTAAGAGGCGTGAAAGTGGCTGTCTTTAGATGATGCAAGGCCTGTTTCGTCTCTTCACCAAAGCCAAGTGTGTTCATGTTCAGCATACCTCCAGGCAAGCAGCCGACTTCTCACTACTTCTTCACCATTTCATACTTTAACAACGTCTGACTCATTCCTTCACGCCCATTAAGAAGGCAATCACATCTTGATATCATCCTTACTTACCTTCATGATAAACTACCTCATTTCTTCTGTCAGCCTGAGTAAGTTTGGTGCCCATATATAGTATACAAAAAGTTTAATCGAGCCGAGTTCTTGTGATTCACCAGGATTTGGTGGAAATAAATTGTTCAAAATTAATTTATTATTGTCCCCCATTTTTGTATTATTAGTCTCAAAATTTAAGATGTTTATTCTATATTTTAAGACGTTTTAGTATGAAACATACGCCATCATTAGCATTAACAGTAACTTTTTTGATTCGTTCTGTTTTCTTATTTATTTTGTCTTAAGGAAATATTCTAAAACACTAATATTTCTTCTTGTGGGTTTAATATAATTATAAAATTATAATTTTAAAAATTATAATTTTAAAAATTATAACGACACACCAAGGATATACAATATTATTTAACTTGTTACCATATCTTTTAATCTTAAATTGTAGTAAATCAGTTATTAAATAGCCTCTCGTTTTTAAGCTAAATTAAACTATATAATATTCAAATGACTCTTTATTTCAAATAATTATAATACTTAACTAAGACCAACTATCTAATTCCAGTCTAATATTAAGAGATATTGATAAACGATAAATAACGATAGTGTGTATTCTTCATGTATCGCGCTAGGTTTGCTAGACCAGAAGTTGGGTAAGAATATTTTCTTCTCAACTTGTTCAACATAAAGGTAATGCAACAGACTCAGGATCAACATTATGAAATTAAAGAGCATTTAGAGTTGATGGTTCTTAGGGAATGCCCACACAATGCTGATTGAGGTTATTTGGATTGGAGGTAATACAGTGGAGATGTGTTTATAAATCTGTGTCTGACGAAATGGCGGAGGCACTGCAACGAGACTGGTTGTGAGGATTGAATGCGGGAGTTAGGATTTCCTATGGTTTAGAGGCCCTCCTGCGGATGGATTCGTCTCGAATAATAATAATTCTAGCAAAAACCCTCTTCCAACTCTTCTGATCTGGATCCATTAAGGGCACTGTCCATAAATAAGTAAATGTTCTGCAGTCTATACACTTTATGAAGACAAGCAAATGAATAATTTTCCAGTTCTAGAAAATGATAATAAACTATAAAGCGTGATAAGTATGATTATATATTATAATAATATATAATCTAGAAAGCATGAATAGTTGCGGCCAATTCGTTCCTCAAGCCTTTGAGGTGAAATCGGAAAATACTTCAGGGTTTAACTCCTCCGAATCTGTCCCTTGCAATTGAATCGACTACACCCTATTTTTAATTATCTTTTAGGAAAAAAATAGTAATTTACAACTGTCAAAATTGTGATAAGAGTGTATCAAAGTATAACAAATGTATAATACATATTACAATATTACAAGTAAAGTTACATGATCTAAGTATTAGAGTTATAGGCAGCATTACGCTCCTTTCATATGCCCTAATATTGTTTGTTACTCATACAAAATAACGCACGCGCATTTCACTTCAAAGCACCAGAGTATCCTAACTTAAGTTTCAAACTTAATCTGTTTTAGGAAGTTATCGAAGTCACAGTCACATCTACACGCACACTTTACAAGTACATACGCACAACACTGTGACATTTCCAGATTGTAAGTTTGTAAGATTTAGGATGGCCTTTTCCCAAAGTCACTTACTTAATATTTGGTAAAAATTAATACTCTTTTGAACACTAACAGAGAAATTGTTTTTTGTAATTTTAATAAAAATTAAAATGTTTGATACCGCTACTAATACATTAAAGTATCCTATTTAATACTAGTTAAAAATACAAAAATAATCCACTGTTTGTAGTAATTGCTTAGGGACCAGACAGGCTGCACACAATTTAGCATTTAAAAAACCCACGTAATTACAATTATTGCAATTAGCAAGAATTTATTTAACGCCAATAAAATGAATTGCACTTCTAATTATAAAACAACTCAATTCTAGACCTGGTGGCAGAACTAACAACCATAATCATATTATACTATATTGTAACAAATAATGTTACGTTACTCTTTCTTTAATTAATTATTCTATGTACACTAAACATTATAACTCAGTGCAGGCATATTTAAGCAACTCATTTTCTGGATAACTTTTATAAGAAGAGTTAAGCTTTCATTTAATACAAGCTTGGACATTTCAACCACCATATCGTATATCAGAGCTAGAATATTACTGTTTCATAAAATGTCGATTCTTATTGTACGTAATTCAATTTAATCTGACATACGATACTCCTCTACTATCATCTGGTCCCGTCGAAAGAACTACCTGATAAAAATTTCGAGACCCAAGTAAATTTTAAAAGCAAATTCCCACCTGTTTAGTGTTTTACTTTTGTTGGACAAATAATAATTATAATCATAAAATTTGTGTACGCAACCAATTTAATTTATTATTATATTTCTTTTTTTACACAGTGAAATTTTTCTTTAAATACTGTATTATCATTTAGAGAACAGATGTATTTACTTAGATTTATATTATTTCATAGTTTAGAGACACCTGGACAAAATTTTCATTTTTTTATGTAACAATGAGATGTTACCAATTTAATTTTTGTAAAAATACATTTTTCATAAAAATCTCTAAAGCATTTCTGTTACCCATTTTGTCTATTTTGTATTACCTCAACTATGTTATGTGCAAACTTCATGCAATATCTTAGTTCATATCGTGCGTAACCATTCGTACTTGTGGACATATTCGTAGACAAATATTTAATTGTAAACAATTAAAGATCCGAGTTGAACAAATAATACTCAAAGCAATTCTTTAAAAGAAAATACAACTTATGAGAAGTTCTAAAAGTGAGAAAGGAAAAAGAAAATCTGGAAAAGTGGCTTATGTTTATAACAAAAAACAAGAAAACATTTCCACATTCAAAACTTACACCACGAAAAATAAGCAAAAATAGTTTTTTTGAATGCAGATCCATAAGTTAAGAAAATATTGAGAGTTTAAATTGTTGTGGGTCATAACTTGCTCTGAAATTGTGCCCGCTATATCTTCCTCTGTAAACAACATATTAGTATGTAATTTCTTTCTCTTATACACTATACTATGCTTAGTTACTAGGTATAGTTTTTTTTTTTTGTCTACGGATCCATTAATTGAGAAGATATTGAGAGTTGAAATTTTTTTGTATACTATAGCTGAGATGTACCCAATATTTTTTCCTGTACCAGTTAACAGCGCTGAACGGGAACCCTCTAATTACCACCTCTTCTGCTCAACGCCCGCTTTTTATCAGAGTAAAAAGCAATAGAATTTTTGCCTCTAAAGACAGCCTGGGAGCAGGGTGCCGTATTTATTGGTTCATTTTAAGTTACAGAAAATGGCGAAAAATCGACGAGGAATGATTTTTTTTAAAATCATAATAGTATTTTTTGTGTCCTCCTTTTGTTTCTACGACAAATTGATTTTGTTTTCCCACAACCGGGTGGAAGAAGAGGTGACGGTGAGGTCGTGGCAGAGGGCATGCCGATAACTAGGTTTGGGTTTTCAGAACAGTCCCTATCGTAGAGGAGTTCTGGACCTGTGCGGAGCTCCCAACAGACCAATTCCTCAGGGAACAGCCAACACCTGCACCAACACAACTATTAAACGCCATCAAATTAGCTAATGTATTACTGTTGAAGCCTAACGCTAATCTAATCAAAATTCACACAATATAATTTGAATAAATAGCTCTTAATAAACTTTTTCTTGAATTTTCTTCAATTGATTTCATTAAACTTTGTGTATAAATTATTTAGCGAATTTGACTTAGTGATTTTAAAGATAGGCAATCGATTTGCGTACATTCGTCCAATCTTATGATTCCACCTGCATATTCCTTTGAAAACATTCATTCTATCACTTCATATTAGAATTTGTTTGCACAATTACTAGACTACAAAAAAGTCGGACATTGATGCATAAAACTGTTATCTCTTTGTTTTTGATTGCACTACTACAAAGTTTGAAGAATTTTGCTATAATTTTTACATAAATATATATATCATGAATGTTAATTTTCTTAGAATGTATTATTTTATTATATTTTGTCGTCTAGCTGTGTCCCATGTGGACTTCACGCGGTAATAACCGACGTTTGCATCCAATGAAAGAAATGTAATAAATGAGCCAAAGAATATGGTGTGGTTTCAGATTTACCCGGAGAAAGCATCTGCAAGCAGGCAACCTACATACCTAAAATTATAACAAACACTCGTGCTTAATCTCTGAGACTACTTACAAACATAATCATTTGACTACAATACATAATTACGTATACTCACAACTAAGGGAAGTGATAGTTGAGGCTTACTAGTTTAGATACAAAATTAATTAATACAGTCGTTGCAGTACGTGTTAATAGCATTAAACTTTCAATGCATAATGCAAAGTATATACTTCCTTGTGCGTAGAACTGCACCTTATTGCACTCACCAAATAGCTGCTCTTCTGGAGGCGACAGTAGCGGCTACGGCTTAAATGACGTAAGAGGGTTGCAGTCTATGAAACGGAATTACCTTTCTGCTCAGCTATTTCTAACGTTGATATTAATATTATTAATGTCGAGGCTTTAATACTCAATCGAACGTTATTAACTCACCTTTTCTCAGAGAGTAAGTCGCCTCGTCTTTTCTTTTTTTCATGACGAGGTTTCTTTATATAGAAATCATTGCCCAAAGCTTTTTTTTTTATAATTTCTTTAAATCCAGTACTGTTCGTAATCCAAATCTAAGCCACCTAATCCAAGCCGGCTCGACAAATATACTTTTTATCTATGTAAATATTTTGATTAACTCTAATAATTAATCGGGTTATGTGTAACATCGCAATCGTCAATATTGTTTTCATTTATCATAACATCTAACCTAGTACTATCCGTCATAACATCATATTTTGGTGGAATTTAAATATGGGTAACAGTGTGAAAGAGATACTGGACGATAATGAAAACACTGCAAGGGAAGCTTTGCATTGCCTTAAAGATTCAAATTTATATAATCTAATATGACACTATGCTGGTCTCGTATTTCTCTTTCGTAAAGGGTCAATATAAACTAGTGGTATATGATAGATTTTCAGACCAGTACATGCTATAAACTTTCCGTTACAGTAAAACTAGTGTAGTGTCACTAAAAAATATGGTCAGGTGCGAAGGACTTTAGATGTTGAACACCTTTTAAAAAACATTTCGAAGCCTGGCATTGAAAACTCTTGTAGAAACAGGATTAAAATCAAACAAACCACAGCTAAAATTACCTCCCGTAACACTTGGCCGAACGCAATATTAAGAACGTAATAAAGTAGCTGCGTGATAATGTGAAATCCAAGTTCTCAGCTAATGGCAAGTTGAGAGTTATTTCTCTCGATTTAAAGCAACAAAACAAACTCAAACTAAGTTTCTTTTATGAAATAATAGTTGAAATGAAATTCTTCAATTGTGTTGTTAGAAAGAGAATGCATTAGGGCAGGCAAGCCATTGCTGCGTGTATCTTTGGCAGAGAACGCCTCTGCTCGCTCTACAAATCATCACGTAACAGAATGAAAAACAGATTTATTTTTCATTGTATTGTTTAGGTATATGGCTCGACGTACATCTTCGTAGCTATGTTTCTTCTGTACCTTAGCTAGTGCTTCCAATATTTATAAATCCACAACTCCCCCAAACATACGCACAAGTTTTGTATATACAGATGTGGTATATTGTAAAGAAATCAACAGTATGCATATTTGATATGCGTGTCAGACGTGAACAATGTATTGATGTCTGGTAGAAATGACTTCAGTGAGATCTGTGTATACAAAATTTGATCATTTCTGAGGGAATTTTAAACGTGCGCTTTTTAAAACATTCTCTATATGGGTGCATATAATATATTATATGAGTTCTACATGTTTTGGGGATTAAAAATAATCCAAATTAAATTAATATTTGTTACTAAACGCTATTTTGATCCCAGTAATTAGCAGATGGATTCACCAATACTGAAATATGTCGAATGAAAATGAAATATTAAACATTTTCAATAAAAAGAGATGCTATTGTTTTAAGGGGTCGAATAAGGCCTTATATAAGGTCGAATAAGGCTTGAGACTTTTTAAGTACACATAGTATACGCTCAAAACTCAAATAGTGGGTCTGCGTTCTTTTAAAAGTTTTTTCTGTGTTGCTAGCTGTAGATGAGAGCTTGATGTGGATGAATGCAGCCTCGAGAATAAACCTCACGCTAAAGAAAAATTCGTGGTATGTGTGGTCTAAAAAGACGCCATTCATTTAGAGCTGGTTTTTGATTCCATTCCGATTATTAACTCTTTACCAGCGAGAATGCGTAGACTTCGTTTTGGCTGAAAAATATCCCTCTTTTGGTTAACCGAAAAAAGGTTTTTAGACTAGATATCGCAAGACTGTACTTGCCGCGATTATTTTTTAGAAGCAGTCAAAAAACTGGAATTGTGAATTTTGAGAAAAGACTCTTTTTTTTCCCAGAAAATATTCCATAATTTTCTGCGAAAGGTTTCTAATTGCATTGAAATTACGTATCATTAGTAGCTTTTTCCAATTTAGTAACTAAGATCATTCATGTTTGGGGCAATTTAAACTGGGTAAAAATATAGGAATATTTGTTTTCAGGCCAGCTGCAAGTGTGTATTTCCGTTCCATTGAGTTTTAATTTGGTAATCAGCGAGAAAAGGAATAAAAGCTGGGCACGTTAGAGATAGCCGTGTAGACTCACGCACTGGGCACATCTCTAACGAGTTTAGCTGGCGCGGTCATGCAGCGGATATTAGCCATCAGCTATTGTGTTTCCCGACTGAAATAGCTTTTACAACCCTTTACATCCCACATTCCACACACCTCATGCATAAATTATGGTCCTATATCATTAGAGGTATTGCTACCTACATCATTAAAAATTTGTTTACATTTTGAGTCTCATCCGCCATTGTTTTTTTTAAATAGAATTTTAGCAAACAATTAAGTAAAGTAAAGGCCTATTTGTTCAGGCTGGCTTTACGTCCAACTACCAAATTAGGTATCGTGGATTGAGGCGACTAGCAAACATACTCGTACATTAGTCTCCTATTAACCACTAAATAAAATCCAAGGCCTAGACCGGGAATGTAACCTAGCATCTCAATACATATTAGCTTTACGCGACGTAGCTGTAGCCGTTCTAAAGCTGGGTTTTATATTGATTTTGAGTGGGCCAACATTTTTCGGCAGTTCACCTTTCTTCTCTAGCATGAGCATCCATAAATTTCATTAAAACCTAAATCAAATGTTTCATTTAAAAATGGCAAGTTCATTTCTTTACGAGATGGTAGCAGTTCTTGATTATGACAATAGATTTCTTGGATTTTACGATTCGTTGAAAATCGCTCTAATGATTCTCTTTAACGTATACACGATTCACGTACTGAAATGCACTTTAAATTTATTCACGATTTTTTCCCCTACATATTAAGCGCCCAGCGAAACATTTACTTCCGGCAAATTCAAGCCTAAAGCTACGTAATTGCAATACGATATGTGATTTTGCAGCCACCTTTGACCTCACGTTTGTTTGTTTTATAATAATTGCCAATTTTGATGACAACCTGGTGATTACAATTGTAAAAAGTTGAGGAAGAGGACCGAATGCTGCTAAGTTTTATCAGACTACAAGTTCTTGATCTTAGAATATTGCCGCCTGATCTATTTAGTATGCATAGACTCCGTGTTCACGCTCTAAACCTGGATATTGTCATAACTTCAGTATAGTTTCTCACAATATGAATTCACCGAACGTGAAAAAACTTAAAATTTGTGTAAATTAGAAACCCCTGTAACTTTTTATCCGTTTGATAATAAAAATTTACAATGGTAATTAATATAATAATCATTAAAAAAAAAAAGTAACGAGACGCACTGAAATCTACAAAGTTATAATTTACACTTCCTCCAAAGTTTGATACTTTACTAAACGTTAGTTTGTCTCAATATTATAAAAGTTCTCTGCAACGAAAATTACATAAAATTTCATTAAAATCTGTCAGTAGGAAACGAGATATTTAGAGTTCAATTTTAGCTTCGTTTGAAACAGTAAAATTTTTAACATCAATTATCTCAAAAACTACTTCATAGATTTTGTTTATATTTCACCTGTATATGGAAACAACTTGTGTCTATAATTGTATAAAATATCGCAAAAATCTGTCGAGTAGAAAACGAGATATTTAGAGTTAAATTTTGTTTTCATTTAAAACAGTTTTTTTTTTTTTTTGGCGCATCAACAGCTGAGGTTATTAGCGCCCGGAGCTTTTTCCAGTGCACTGCCGGCCTCCGGACAGTGTTCTCTCGTTACAGACAACACTGTCCATCACCGGTCAGTGAGCTGTAAGAATCTCCTAGGAAGAGAAAATCTAAGGGTCAGCTGCTGGATTCGAACCCGGGACCTCCGCGTGGGAGTCCAGTATGCTAACCTCATAGCTAATCCCCTCCATTAAAACAGTTAAATCATTAACTTCAAATATCTCAAAAACTACTCGATAGATTTTGTTCAAATTTCACCTGTATATGGAGACTACTATTGTCTATAATTGTGTAAATTTTAGTAATAATCTATCGAGCAGAAAACGAGATATTTAGAGTTAAAATTTGTTTCTGTTCTATGAAGTGAAAATTTTAACATCAAATATCTCGAAAACTACTCGATAGATTTTGTTTGTATTTCACCTATATATGGAGACTACTATTGTCCATAATTGGGTAATTTTTAGTAAAAATCTATGGAGCTGAAAACGAGATCTTTAGAGTTAAATTTTGTTTCTGTTCTATAAAGTCAAAGATTTAACTACAAATATCTCAAAGACTACTCGATAGATTTTGTTTATATTTCACCTGTATATGGAGACTACTATTGCCTATAATTGGGTAATTTTTAGTAAAAATCTATGGAGCTGAAAACGAGATATTTAGAGTTTAATTTTGTTTCTGTTCGATAAAGTGAAAACTTTATCTTCAAATATCTCGAAAACTACTCGATAGATTTTGTTTATATTTCACCTGTATATGGAGACTACAATTGTCTATAATTGTGTAAATTTTAGTAAAAATCTATCGAGCAGAAAACGAGATATTTAGAGTTAAAATTTGTTTCTGTTCTATAAAGTGAAAATTTTAACTTCAAATATCTCGAAAACTACTCGATAGATTTTGTTTATATTTCACCTGTATATGGAGACTATTATTGTCTATAATTACTATTTTTAATTATCTATTTTATATATTACTATTTTTTAGTAAATATCTATCGAGCAGAAAAGGAGATATTTAGAGTTAAATTTTGTTTCTGTTCTATAAAGTCAAAGATTTAACTTGAAATATCTCGAGAACTACTCGATAGATTTTGTTTATATTTTACCTGTATATGGAGACTACTATTGTCCATAATTGTTAAATGAACTGTGAACAAAATGAAACTGTGGACACAAGGGCTTTACGGTACAGCTAAGCGTTCCAATCTTAACTCGGCTTGAAATGTGTTGAGTGTTCAGTAGCACTAAATAGTGCGAACTATTGCTGTAAACACACGCTAAATGTATGCACTTTTAAAGTTCACTTTTAGCATGGAGTGCAAACTGAACATGATTGCTTATCAACAACTCATATCTCTCTCTTAGATTACTTTTCTGAAAATAACTGAAACTCACTTCACAGACAGAACACGATTCCACATCCCCAATTATACTATTTACAAGACTAACCACCCGGACGGAACAGCACATGGTGGAACCGCAATACTCATTCGAAAATCTTTGTCGCATTTCCTGATACCCTACATCCCATCCTCCTATCTGCAACCAACTGTTATATCTCTACTTTCGGAGCCTTTCTCCTATACGCTCGCTGCTGTATACTGCCCCCCGAACCACAACATCCACCAAAATGAATTCCTATCTTTTTTCTCATCACTTGGTCCTCGCTTTATATCCGGCGGTGACTACAACGCAAAGCACCCCAGATGGGGCAGCCGAGTGGCTAATCCTCGGGGTAGACAACTATTAAACGCCATTTCACAATCTAATTTCACCTTCTTATCTCCTTCCCAACCCACTTACTGGCCAACTTCACCTCGAAAACGCCCTGACCTCCTCGATTTCTTCATATGCTCAAACTTAAGCACCTTATCTACTGATACCTTTGCCCTCAATGACCTGTCCTCCGATCATAGTCCAGTTATCTTAACTCTCGACATCCATCCCAAACCATTTCCTCCTCGACCTACTCTCATCAACGGCTCTGTTGACTGGGACGACTTTCGTGATAACTTAACCCAGACCCTCAACTTAAATGTACCACTGAAGACACCCGCACAAGTAGACAGTAACGTTGAGCTGCTAACAAACGCTATACAGGGAAGTCTACACAGAGCCACTATTACTACCAACCAACACCGAACGACGTCTGTATCTTACAACATTCCTCTTAACATCAGGACACTCATCACCTTGAAACGTCGAGCGAGAGCACGATGGCATCGTTCTCGTTACCCATCCGATAAAAGAGCTTTCAATCGGCTAGCTAGACAACTAACTAATGTATTAAATAATTACTACAACGATCAATACTCAAAATATACTCTCTCTCTTTCAACACAGGACAACTCACTTTGGACTACCACAAAAAAGATCCTAAAATATAACAATACCTCTCATCCACTTCAACGTACAGACGGGTCATGGGCTAAATCCTACGAGGATAAAGCACTCTGCTTTGCCCAACACCTCTCCCAAGTTTTTGTACCTCATCCTGATATTGAGGATCCTCATCACAGTGCCACTATAAATGAAGAACTTGATATCCCAGTTCCCCTTTCTTTACCACCCAAAGCATTCACTCCTAAAGAAGTTCAACAGTTAATACAAAATCTCCCCAGGAAAAAAAGTCCTGGATACGACCTAATAACCACCCGCATCCTTCTCCAGCTCCCAACCAAGGCCATTGTATTCCTAACATCCTTGTACAATGCTATCCTTAGAACTACTCACTTTCCCACTCTTTGGAAATTCTCCTCAATCCGTCTGATCCATAAACCCAACAAACCAACTCATTCTCCTTCCTCTTATCGACCTATTAGTCTACTTCCGCTTCTAGGGAAAATGTTCGAGAACTTTTACTATTCCGTCTCCAATCTATTTTAACTCCTCTCAATTTAATTCCTCACCATCAATTTGGCTTTCGTAGTTACCACTCTACCATCCACCAGGCTCACAGAGTTGTTGA
>KQ034108.1:815054-850025 GCA_000181055.3 Rhodnius prolixus
TGATCAGCTCAATCAGAGTCTGGAGAGAGCTGGGCAGTAATGAAAGAGAGCTGAACAATGAGATACATAGTTGCAGAAAACGTTAGCTGATGCTTCATCAACTTCACAGGCAAGTTCAACCTCCCCCCCTCCAAATTATCTCTCCCGTCGGGTGGGGGGTTGGGGGCCTCGCGGCCATTTGGGAAAGTAGGGTTGGGTATTTAGGGGGGCCGTTGGGATTTTCCTTGAAATTGGCATAATAAGCCGGCTATCGCGGGGGGGCCGTTGCTCAAGTCAGACATGTCAAAGTGGGGTTTTTGGCCTAGCCTTTCAGCCCCCTTTTTTTGGCCCTTTTTTTTTTTTGTTGCCTTTTTTTTTTGGCCGGGGGAAAAATTTTAAAAAAGGGTTAAAAAAAAAAAAAAAAAAAAAAAAAAAAAAAAAAAAAAAAAAAGATTACTTTTCAGTTGCAATTAATTGTACTGAAATATTATGTTAGGTGATTTTTTCATAGAAGAGAAATACGCTTTCCAAAGTAAGTCAAAAAAACGAAACAGTTCGGTTATGATACAAAAAATAATAATGAAATGCAATAAATATAATAAATAATATTTCAACTTAAAAAGACGGCACAATGCAGGCGTCCTCGATTTCATTTTATCTGGATCGGAACCTGTTTTTTCCCCTGATTCTATGACCAAGTAATGCTATGTGCTGAAGCTATTTACGTTCATTTTTATCGGGGTATTCTTTTATCAACAAATAAGAACATGATTCAACAATTTCAACATTTTTTCATGTTGAATGCGGAAAAATTTACTTTCTTGTTCTTAAGAATTAAATAAATAAGTAAATCAATGTATTGCCCTATTTTTATTAGACGGAGACGTCGAACTACCGAATTAGATGTCGTGGACGGAGGCGACTAGCAAACACACTTTACTGTAAAGTTCTCATATTAACCATTAAATAGAGTCCAAGACCTAGACAGGGAATCGAACCCAGTACCTCAATAAATATTAGCTTTACGCATCTCGCCTCTAACCGCTCGGCTATCGTGGGGCTCATCTTTCTTATACATATCTGATAAGTATGAAAGTTTCCAGTGAAAGATATACTCGTATATGAGCTGGAGGTAAACGATCTAGTAAATCTTTATTAGACAGGTAGCTTGTGTCAGTGGAAAGTCCTTGTCTGATAGTCCCAAAGCGTGCTCTGTACAGCGAGTTGGCAGCAGTAAGCCGATGGAACTTGACGCTGATACTTCCGAAGTGCCACCCATGTAAATCCGTTTCAATCTGTAAACCACACAATCTCTATTCCAGACTTACTTTTATTTATTTACTTTTTAAAGCTCTTCTTTGCTTGTTGTTTCCTTAAAATTGATTGCGCACTTGTCTTGGGCCGACTAAAGAGCGTAATACTTCAGAAATTACCCTTCCGATAGCACAAAACATGCCAATCTCATGTGAACCACTAACACTTTATTAATTTTAATTACAAACGTTAAATTGGATAATTCCTTCCTTCTATAAAATGCATTCTAGTATAATATTTTGAAGCTTTAGTTCGTTCCTTAAAATATAATAATTAATTTTCTAATTGCATTACTGAATTCTTCTCCCATCGGATTTTGTGAGATTTGGGTTACACTTCATTGGCGAGAGGTGAAATAATTAAAAAAGCATAGTTAACAAGAAATAAGAATATAATTTAAAATAATAATTAATACACGGTAGTCGTGTATATTAATGAATAAATTGTATTATTATTGGAGAGCTTATTTTGCATAAAAGCCAAATAAATTAGTATTTGAAGATTTGGGTTCTTGGTCAGTCTGAAAAGAAACATTTTTCTCAGCACTACAGCTCACTTAGCACAAAAACTATTTTACAATACTTAAGTATTATTTCATTTAAGGCATCATAACAACTCTAAAATATTCTGATCCCCTCTTTAGAAAGCTTTGTCCTTAAACATCCTCCAGAACAATGGTACCAACCTAACGGAGAGCAAAGAATTTTGACCAGTTCCATTATTCTGCCCAACCTTCGGCAATTCCATTACTTAACTTAAATATTTTCTTTATTCTAATTTATATCTTAGAGCGACGGGAACCATCTCTAACCCTACAACGTGCACATTCCTTTTGTTGCACACAAAACTTTTGATGCAAATCTATGAATTCATTTCCTCCCAATAAATGTGAAAACAAGTGACGCGACAAATTCATTAACTTAAAGCTTGGTAACAGAGACGTGAACTCGATTACCACAAATACGTAAGAGCAAAGAATGAATATACGAGTAGCTACTATACCTATTCACAAACTTCTTGCGGTTGTGCGCCTACTCTGGAGGAGATGGTGAAGACAATAAGGTTATTGCCGCACTTTGCCTACCATCAAGATCGTTCTATAGGCAAGCAATCACAAGGCCTTTTGTGGGCGCGGCTGATCAAGCGAATGACAACCTTAACTGGGAAATTACTCAGCCTCTAACAACTCTTATCATGCGCACTGTTCACAATGTCTCTAACTCTTTAGGCTTAGAATTTTACAGCACTAAGTCGAAAGTGGCAAGTAGTTAATTAGTAACATTCTGTAGAAAAATAAAAATACATGAACTGAAGTGCTTGCAACTGTCTTCAAATTTCGAATTTGTACTTGTAAGTTAATTTCAAAATTGAATTTATTAGAACGGTGCTTGAAGCAAGTCAATTCTTCCTGCAACCCTTCAAAATAGCTTGATAAGATTAACTGATAAGATTTACAAAAATATGATGGCTAATTTTGAACGAACATGGCATATTATTCATTTCGATGAAACGATTGGTTTTGAAACCAATCAGAAAGCATGCTCCCCTTAGATTAGAAGTTCTCTCCAAGTTTGTCTGCAAGGCCGCTGGGTCACTGCTTTTAAAGCTTTTTTGGCGAGTCCTGTGTTTAGGCCAACACTCCTTACTTGAAATGTAGGCCGGAAGCGACTAACAGGACTCTGGTGAGTCGGCGTGTCTCCTTCACCAACTTCCTCCTTTCCGCATCCTGTTTTGGTTCTTTTCACTTGCCTCATCCCACCTTAGTCTACCTCTTACTTGCTGGAGACAATTAATTCTTCTTGATGTTCTAGTACCTCGTTTGGAGTTGAAGGAAGCACGAGAAACAATGGCTATTCTTTGCCTACGTTCCTTCCTTAATTGGAGCGGTCCTTTTGTGCTAATCTAATTTACACTGAAAGTTAAAAAAGTCGACGCTTAGCACCATTGTATCCGTAGAGCTGCGGTGATTTCACCTGGTCATGTTCCATCCAATGATTCGCAGCAAAATGGGCTCTTTGCATTCAATTTCGATTTAGAATGAAAGAAAAATCGTCTTTTTAGATACGACAATATTGTTCTAAAGTGACTAATACAATGGCTGCCTGCCACACGTGGAATTTGATTCATTTCGCGTGAAAAATTAGTGAAATTTGAAAAAAAATTATAAACCATTTTGTTTTAGCACTTAACATACAAACAGTTAACTTCATAGACAATGTACTTTCCAACTCCAAAGATTCATAAAGTTTTTTGTGAGGCAGTTTAATTTGGAGCAATAGACTAAAATTATGAGGTGCTGAATTCGGTACCCTTCTCTAATTTGTATTGAACTTACTTAACGATCTTGAGAATGAGGCATTGAAGTGTTAGTCAATTCTGTTCCAGTAATATAATACGTTCGCTGCCAGTAAAGCTCATCATACCATCTTCAATCCTTTCCCTTGATTAACTATTTAATTATTAAATAATTTTTGTAGATATTGTTTTTTCTCTCCTTTGTAAATTTAAATTCTACATACAATATCTCTACTTTTTGTATCACATATTTGTGTGATTAGGCAATTTTTTTGACGACTTCTAATTTTTTACGAATAATGTTTCGACCACTAATAAAAAAAAAAATAACACTGTTTTATTGATGTCTCTTAAATTTGTGAACCAATTTTAAATTAAATAAAAATTATTAAATGTGTATAAAAAAAAATGCCTAGCTACAGTTGTAATATTAACTATTAAGCGGCGGCAAGGCTAAAATGTTTGTTATTTTCATTATTCTGAGTAAATGATTTATATTTATTCAATATGTTATTGTATCCAGTTTGAATAAAAAATTGACTTCATATTTCATTCATAGGATGGCACACTGAATATTGAATTCAGGTTCGTTAGATAGTACCAAAAGCTTTGACCGATAGAACAGATGTTAGAAACTATAAGTACCTAGTAAGGTAACCTCAAGGACACTCAAATCAAATGTGAACACTCGTACGTCTTTCTCTGCCTAATATTCTGAAACTTCTAACTCGATAACTGTTGTTCGAAGTTCGAGTGTTTGAATCATCTTTAAAAAACTTTCATTAGATTAATTGGTATCCTGCAAGGAAGGTTGACAAGAACTCCATCACGACCATTGGCCTTAAACTCGTAGTATTTATTTTACATACTCAAAGGACTTCAAATGGTGCCTTTCCAAATACAAAATCCAGTTGGAAATCTGCATGAATGCGATACTTTGCTGTTATGAGGGGCGCTAGAAAGGAAAAAAACCTGATTGTGCTTGTTTTATTCGTTGTCACAGGGTAATAGAAGGTTGTACACTGCAAGGTAGAACGACACGTCCGGGTCGGCCACAGTTTGTGTGAGGGGAGGTTGCCCGGCGCTAATCTAACGCTGAACACAATGCTGACATACCCTCAATGTTTGGCTTAACCTTATTTATCGATTGCCATTGTAGTTCAGATTTGTTGAATAGCCGACTCTCACAGACCTATATACTTCTTTTTCCTTTTCCTTAACCAACGTAAAGGAACGTTTTAAAGTCCTGTAAGTTTGAATAAAAGTTTCTAATGATCGGCGTGCGCGTTGGTGTATGTCTGCGCTTAATATTCGGAAGAAGACTTCCTTATATTAAAAGGATTGAAGATTCTGCAAACTTAGTATTTAATGGATTTGTTAACAGCGGCAATGTTTGAGGTGCTGCCGAAGGTGGCCAACCCCACGCCATCTAATTAATGTAACATCTAGAATGATTATGCAACTTTAAGCCAGTTGGACAGAAGCCACAAAAATATTTATAATGTAATTATTAGCCTAACCGTTGCAGTTTGTTACTACTGTTTACTATTGCAAATAATACTTGATAAATACTAGTTCTGGTGCGACACATTCATACTACTTGTATATTTTACAGATATTATGGGATTCAAAATATTTTATTATTATTTCTAGTAGATTGGTCTTGCAATAAAAGTATTAATTTCTTCCTGAAGTATTTAATTCCATCGGCAAAATGCACGCAAAAATGTTTCTAAACAGCCATGAAGATGACCCAGGTCTAAAGCATTGGCAGTGATACGAACAATAGAACTGCGACTGAAATTGGCATTAAACTTTCTTCCCCTTGAATTAATGAATCTGTGACCAAAATACGATGAACCATACTCTAAAATTACAATTTCGGTCACATTTTGTATTTTTAATTGTGCCGAGCTTTCGACCTTAGGGACTAGGTCATCTTCAGGACTAATAGCTAAAGTCCATGAGCAGACAAGGCAGAAGACACACCAACCCTTTATTGATGTAAAATATTACATTGTCCATTAGCCCTGAAGATGACCTAGTCCCTCGACACAATAAGAAAACACAAAATATGACTGAAATTGACATTTATTTTTTCATCCTATTGAAACAATGAATCAGTCACCAAAAAGTAATGTACAGTAACTCTAAAATAACCTTTTTGGATAGAATCTGCCAACCATAAGTGCCATTTTACAGGATCAGGTTTTCAGTATTTGTTTTTCTCAAAAACAGCTCCAGCGATTTTATATTTAAACATGATTTACTAACTGCTTCAAATTTCTACTACGGGCAAAAACAAGAAAATCACATTTAAGCAAAACACAACTCTCCAAGTATTAATGTTCCAAAATTCTCATCTCTTTCGAATTAATTTAATTTGTATACATTTATGTATTTCAATATGTATGTATATTCAAGTAGGTTTAGTTTAGTGGTTATGAGCGTGGACGGAAGTTCGAGTCTTCTTTATTTCTAAGAGGAATATTATTAGTAAAGTATGAGCTTCCGTCCCCCGTCCGCGAAACCTAATTTGATAGTTGCATGTTAAACCCCGCCAGAAGACTGGAGGTTCAAATAAAAGCTTGGTAAAGGCAATGCAAAAAGGAGGTTTGTGTGACATACCAGGTCTTTGATAAAACCGGAAGTGGTTGGTCAAGAGGAAGGAAGTAATTTTACTTATTACAAAACCATGGCTTGTTGGTAACATTCGCATTTACTCTGGTTCTTCGATTAACAATGATCAAAGAACTGGAGTAATACTGGCGGACAGGAAATTAAATATTAGAGTATTCACACAATCTAAAGAGGAGAATTACTCTGTAATCACACTAACATCTGCTAACCCACCTCCCGCTATAGATTCCACAACCTGCACGGAATTCCTTATTCAAAATCCACTCTCCAGAACTGGGTTAGTTGGTCGCCTAAATGAATAAGAAAATCTGATGTTACTTCTAGTTATTCTAGAGAAATAGTAAAAATTCATTGCTTTGATTTGTGTGAAACGGACATGCATGTTGTGCGACATGAGGTGTCAGAGCAGGAGCAGTTTCGTCCATTCCATCTAGGCGACCTCGTCCAGTTCTGCTAGTAACAATGGGCAATAGAAAAGAGAAGGCCGTAGTGGACTTCTTCCCAACATGCCCCTAATATCCCCGATTATACCTCACTTCGCGCTAGCCTTACCATCCTCTCAACAATGTTATTGATTATATATTATAACGGGCAGCCACATTAATTTATGTCACACTCGCCACTATGTGCCCCCCATTTCACTACAAATCCCCAAACTTTGTATTATTGTTTTAGATTCATTTATATTTAATTTTAAACATTAGTAATGAAGTATGCAGAGAATTAGCCATTTTTTGTTGTTTTTTTTATCCTCTAAGAATACAATCTTTTTCTGTCTTTTACGAGTTTTTTCATATAATAAAATTGGATAAAATCCATTTTTGTTGACTGTTGTAAGGTTATGTTTCTCCCAATTTGAGATCCCTCACTGATTCCTTGGATTTGGATTATCAAAACAAGTTTTGCTCACCATTTTTAGCTTCACTTTTTAGCATTCTACTACCAAAGAACATGTTTCACAGACCGAATCAAAATGGTAGCCACATAAATTATACAGTTTTACAAAAATTAGTTGTCTTTAAAGTATATAAAGCTTAAAATGTAGCCTTAAGAGTAATCGCTAGAGGGGGGGGGGCAAGCCCATTTCAATCGCTGCAACGGAATTGCAATCTGAAATAGAGCTACATTGCAAGTTAGGCGGCAATAAGACTGGTTTAAAAATCATCACCAAACTACCATCAGGTGCTTCAAAAGCAAGAAACGATGCTTTATTGGATAAAGGGTTCTAAAAGTAGTTTGAAAGAACGCTGCTATGATTTAGAAATAACATTCAGTACGACAATCTCCTTGAGTTATACCTTAAAACTGAATGACCAAAAATGTTCCAAAGCAATTTCTAGCGGAATTGTCTGCGCCATAGTACATATACCATCCACTCGCGTTTTAAAAAAGAAAAAAAAAATTGTTTGGCCCCACTGCCATTTTTTTTTTTAAATAAATAGAATTCATGTGGTCAAGTAGAACGAGAGTACATGATGCAGTCATGGCAGATAGTTTCCTGTACGTTACTCCTGTCGAGAATCGTTACTAGAATTTGTAAAATGCTTGTTCTGAATCTGAATGCAGAATACCCTGTATTCGTCGATTTTTCCAATTCAGTAATAGGTTAAAAAAAAAAAAAAAAAAAATACCTGCTATTTATTATTAATTTCAGGAACTGGCGAATAGCAAACAAGTCTTCCATGTGCAAGAATGTAAATTAATAAAAATGTGGATAATTCCCTTTGCGCAGTTCTCCAAGCGCACCATACGCAGGTCAGTTAGAACAGATCGGAAATCATTAAATAAAAATAATTATATAAATCGTGAAAGTTTTAAGATTTCTGTCTAAAGACAACGGGAACAGTCTCCCCTACTTTCCTTAAAAGTAATTGGGTTTTTTGTTTAATTGAGAGGAAATACAATAGATTTAGCGCAGTATTGATTGTAGAAGGTTTTTTTTAAAGTAATTTTACAACATCAAATATAAGTCTCCGAAGAATACTTTCAAAAAGCCTAGGGAAAAAAGGGGAAGAAATTAGCACAAGTCTCGAACTTGGAAACTCTCGGATAGAACCACTCGAGCAAATCTCCAGCTTTCATTTTATTTTCATAATTTATGTTAAGAGCGATGGAAGGTAAGATGGGATAAATTGGAATGGACTCCTGATCTTCTTAATGGCAACCCCTACCGCTGGCTGAATGCTCTGCCAGCTCGGCCTCCTCTCGAACATATTCCATTGAGTTTATTTTATTTAATTTTTTATCTCCTGATTGACCTACATATATTTTTTTAAAAATTACTGTATTGAGAAGTAATGCTCACTAGAGATACGCGCTTCACTAGTTAAACAAATGTATTGAAGTATCCGGAGGTGATAGATCCTCAAGATATTATGCTTACCATCATTAATTATTGCATTACTGAATTCTTCTCTAAAGGGATCTTGGTGAGATTAGGGTTACGCTGCAATGGAGAGAGGTGAAATAATTAAAAGAGCATATTTCAAAATAAATAAGCGTATAATTTTAAATAATAATTAATACATTTTTGCCAATTAACTCAGCCGTCTGAACAGTGTTGGTCTACGCTTAGTAAAATATATTGCGTTGGTTTTGTCAGCGTTAATTCTGATTTCCCTTAGATACTGTTTTCATCGCCTTAGATTGACAATTATTTCCATCCTCCAAGAAGCGGTTTTTAGGTCGTCTTAAGATCTTTGAAATATACGAGAAAGTACGCTGGATGTATTAATAGAACCCGGCGCCCACCTGCAGCTATTTATTTTTATTTTTTGTAAATGAAAAAAACAATATGGGGATGAGACTGATAGCGTATCCAAATTTGGAAAACGTCCTAGAATGGATACTATTAACTACATTTTCTAAAATAAGGAAAATTTAGGTGATAAATGTATGTCATAAAGAAGTCTACTTAAAAATAATGCAAGTTAAATCTGTAGGTATTTGAGAATGGCGGCACCAGGCTATAGTGGAGATGATAGCCTGATTGCCTGGATCTATATAGCTTGCTATATATGTGTAGTAGATAGCGCAAGGAGGGATACCCACCTTAACTGCCATTTTCCTTTCATACATATTGGAGGATATGGAAAAGTTGGCAAGCCTACTTTGAATATGTATTGACACAGTGTATTCACTCTTCGTAACAAACAATATTACTTGGGGAAATAGGTGAATTTTAAAATTGTAAAATTGAGATTTTAACAGTAGATGCACCTGAAGTAGGTAACAAAATTTAGTGCGACTCGTAACATTATTTTATTATGATCCTCAAATGTATTCTTCTAACTGAGAATATCTTTGCTACTTAGCTTTAATATAGGTTTATTAAAAAGTCAGAACATAAAATGAAGAGCGATTTTTTTCAATCTCAAAATAACTTAAATGAATAAATTCTTATTAATAGGAGCAAGGCTTCACCCAACTTTCACCCAAAAAATGCCCTTCTTTGAAAAATAAAGTTTTTAATAAAACTTATCGATTTACATATTAGCGATTAATTAAAACCCAAAAAATCCGTAACGTGGCTATCCCGGTTGGCTTGTATCCCCAAAATCTTATTGTCAGGTTTGATAGTGTAGGTTTTACTAAACCAAATAGCAAATGGTGTATTTTCTGCGGTTTCTAGTTTTTGAATTTTGAAAATTCAAAAAGAAAGAAATTCCTCAGAATAAATAACTATTCACAGCGGAGAAAATCAAATAGCATGGTATATTTGCCTGTCCCGTAGCTTAAAAGTAAAAATTCCACATTAAAAAAAATCAGCAGTTACAACTAAATAAGAGGTAAGAAGAGAAAATGGAGACAGATATGTAAGCCATTGGAATGCCAGAATGAGACGTGAATGTGCGGCAGAATGAGAGAACGACGTGCAGTCTATTAGCAATGCGTGTAAACTAACCATGCGGGAAATTTGCTCTAACTGAGCGTGCCTCCTATATAAATTCTAATCGCATTTTCCCGCCCAGTGGAGCTGCACAGTGTGTCAACTGGTGCGCCACTGAACCTTTAATATTTAATTATAGTTTGTCTACGATCCAACGCTAGTTTGATTTGAAAACTGAAAACATTTCTTGTAAAATTACAAAATTAATATTAATGCTTTACTCATTGTGCTGATGAATTTCTTGCTTAGGGCGAGGAGTGTCCGTACAAGCTATCTAACGAAACATTAAATGAGAATCTGCGCCGGCCAAGATCTACCTCACAGTTCACATATCGTGCTATAAGATTGTCCTAGGACCTTTCTGGCGTGCATCCAGAGGGGGCCTTGTGGGTCGATCGTCCTACCCACCCAAAATGGAAAGAAAAAACTTTTATTTCCTTTTAATATGCCAACAAATATTTTGATCTTGCCAAATTCTCGATATTACGTTTACGATAATTTTCGATATTAACTGAGTGGTTGAAAAAAAAGAAGAAGTTCCGCTGTAACTTTAAATGGTGGTGTCCTGAACACTTTATTAATAAAACCATCTTCAGCCTGAAGTGGCAAAAAGTGGTTCGGATACCACTTACGGACACTCTTGACAAACACGTATACCAGCAGAAGACGCAGTTATTTAACATACTTCGCCTAGTACTATCACCAATCTTCAACGCCATTCTATCACAGTGCCTAATCCATTACACATTAATCCAATAGTCTTTAATTAAGTTAGCTCGGTTATTGTAAATTAATATTAGAGTATAGTCTAATGTTGATACCATATTGTTTTCTCATAATTCACTAATTACCCATTCACATAATCATCGCTTTCATATTCATTTAATTAATCCCACCACTGCCACCAATTTGTAGTGATCGGAAATTAATCAGATAAGATGTTGAATATGAAAGAGGGTATATAGGTGAATTGGTAATTAGTGAATTATGAAAAGATAATATGGTATCAACACTAGACTGTACGCAAATATTAATTTACAATAACCGAGCTAACTAAATTAAAGACTAATAATGTAAAATAATTAATATGTATAATAAAGTTTTCCTTTAACCAATTAACTATAGCACAGAAATTGCAATAATAATAATAATAATAATAATAATAATAATAATAATAAGTGAATGAAGAAAAGGGATCAGCTATGCGGTTAGCGTATTGGATTCCCAAGAGGAGATCCCGGATTCGAATCCAGCTGCTGACCCTTAGATTTTCTCTTCCTAGGAGCTTCTTACAGCTCACTGTCCGGGTGATGGACAGTATTGTCTGTAACGAGAGAACACTGTCCGGAGGCCGGCAATGCACTGAAAAAAGCTCCGGGCGCCAATAACCTTAGATATTGACGCGCCTTAAATCATTAAAAAAATGAATGAATGAAAGATGGCAATCTTCATTTAAAAGATACGTGGACTATTAATTACAGAGCAAAGAGAGAAAAAAATCATAAGATTATAATTATTATGAAATTTTTAAAAACAGAACGCACAATAGCCAGAGGGGCCATCAAAGTCTGCGCAGTTCGTTACACGGCTGACTTTATAATCGCATCTCTAATGGACAGAGTTTTTTTTACACGTATACGCTAACCGATCAGCTGATCCCTTCCCCGATTATTATTAATATTCAAGGGGCCCTCACTTATTTGAGGCTAACTCCTCTTCCCTGTACAAGTACAGACTCAAAAACCCCTACAAGGCACATCTTAAACATCATAAAATTCCGAATCGAATGACACCTCATCGGTGTCACGCGTTTAGGCGCTACGTTGTTTAAGAAAAAAAGTAACTACAGTAAGAACAATTTTTGAAAATGCCGTTTTTGCTAATTTGTAGTTTGTAGCAAAAAATTGCTCCTATATTATATTTTAGAAATTAATAATGGACCATCTTACTAAGAGCTACTCATATTGATGCACTTTTTTATATTTTAAACGAGGAAAATCTAGGAATTTTATCTTTTATAGAAGAAGTTGGAAAATTTTTCGAGGTTTGGCGATACGAGTATTCAGCATTACCCTTTTCGTGCAGTTTTTGGCTAGAGCCCCTCTTACAAGACAGTTTTAATTATTATTATCAAATAACAAGGTAAATAGAAACTAAATCTTCTTTATGTATATTGATTTCACCTTGATATAACGTTACTTTGTTCCCATAAAATAATGAAGACTGATGTTTAAGCTGCTTAAGAGAAGCTGTAAGCCCCCTCAACGGCACAATTTACAATGTAAATAAAAGATTCAATAGAAACTGTCAGGACCTTTATGTTGCTACTTTGGCAGGTTTCCATCTTATATACATTCAGTCCTTTGAATATATACATATATTTATATGTATTCAGTCTTTAATCACAGATATATTTCTCAGTAATATATGTTTAGGCAGTCTGAGCTCACTATACAGCAAACGTATATGCCGCTTAACGCTGAGGTAAAGCGTAACTCGGAAATCGATTTGAACAGGCAAAGAAGCAATGCCCTGTATGAAAAATAAACAATCGTAATAAGAATTTCTTGATAGTTTGAGTAAGCTTTTCCGAAAATTGGTTTTTCCCGGTAATGGTATCCATCCTAATCGCAATTTTAAAATTAAATATTACACAGGTGTTAAAACGTACAATATCTGAAGTGAAGAGAACCCTTACTTAATTTTACACCTTGCGAATAAAACCGCGTTTTCTCGAAAGATTTTTAAAATAAATGTCCTTCCCAAAGTTGAAAGAAAATCATGTCAGTTTTTCCGATTCAAGGGTTCGGAAAACATGTATTTTCTGAGAAAACTAGTTCGGAAAAACTGGAGTAGTGGCAATAGTCGCCCTTTATCAGAATAGATATAACATTATCATCCTAATTAATACATCTGGAACTTGTACGTCCCGAATTGTTTGGTACCAATGGTAATTAGCTGACTTACAATACTGGCACAATGGTCCATGAACGGTCCGGCAACCAGTTCTTGATTATAACCGTCCAGAGGTTATATGAATCGATCAGGGCCTAGCATTCCTTCCTTTATCGCCAATTTACAAAGCAAATCATTTTCTTGTTTGCAATACACACTTTATAATTAAGAACAACAGCGTCACTTCACTGGAGGTTGTGTAACGATCTGTGGCAGAGATCGCCACTTCTTCAGGAATATTGGCGTCCCTGTGGGTATCCCAGCCAAACAACTCATTTATATTGATACCCTAAACACTCGTTCAATGCACACAGGGCCTGCAGAAATAGTTGATATATGCCACTATTTGGGTTTAGTGAAACCACAGGGCAAACTCCAGCTTTTCTTACATACACACAGTCAACTCTTTACAGAATTCTATAGTTTGTGTACTGAGACTTAAGGGAACCATAGCCGATCATTAAGGTTGCACTGCCCACTACTTATTGCCTCTCTCTTTAAAATCTAATCTAAAATACTTGTATTTTGGTGTTTCTGATGAGAACTAAGTTAGGAAAGTTCGACACGCTGGAGTACTCCGGAACGCCGGCAGCCAGCCAACCAGATCGCTGCATGTCGCCATTCTGGCCCTCTCCTGATGGTTCCTCACTCCTCCCATCCCCTCCATAGCGCCGCTTCTCTCTCAGCCAGCTAGGCATCTCCTCTTTTCCAGAGTGGCAGTCTCTGCTAGATCGGAGTTGGGTAGAGCTATTCAGCTAGCCGTTCACTGGATCTGATTTAGCTCCTTGGTCGGGGACGATTTCCAGAGCTTTTCTAAACTTTGGCATTCATTCAAATGCCTCGTCAGTTGATAACGAAATTGCATTTCATTTCATAACTCTGGTTAAACACCGCTCACGTTGCCATAATAGTGTGGTATTGTGCGTCTAATAATGTCTTCAAATATGCATGATGCATTACTGCAAACAAGCAAAACCTAAAATAGTAAACTATTAATTAACGGGAACATTGCATAAATCCATTAATGCTATTGATAATATTTCGCTACCATCAATCGTGGTACTTAACATACCATGGATTTAACAGTTATCCATACCAAAGGCTGTTTACGCGGTGGGCTGGAAGTTGCATGGCGATGCTTAAATGATTCCTTAATAGTATTCGATGAGCAATTAACATGGTTTGCAGAAACAGTTCGTGGTTCGCGCGCTATCTCAGTTCCGCATTGCGTGTGAAGGTAAATTGCAGCTGAATTACTTGTATCTCGTGCTTGCAGCGAGCCCAAGCGTCTTGCACTAACAGAGTAAATTTTTGTTACAAATATGAAGTAAAATTCAGTACATTGATTTTGGATCGAGTCTTAGGAATTGTAAGTCCCTACATTGTTTAGATTCAGTGAGTTGATTTAATCGTCCACTGCAAATCCAAATTCATTACATTAGCCTGTAACGATTCTAGTTAGACCAAAGGTTCAGGTAATCAAATCGTTTAGATTAGAATCAAAGCCATACATTATAAACTCACTGCTGCTCTCATTGAATCAACTAGATCGTATCAGAATTACTTCCATATAAATATCATAATAATGGTAAAGATAAGACTCCCTTCCTTCTAGAGCTATTTCAGTAAATTATCTGTTCTAACTACTGTAAAATATTAAGAATTAAATGTATCTGCCAGGCGCCACGATAGCCAAGTTGTTAAGAAAGCAAAGCTACTTCTTTAAGTAGCCAAGTATATAATATTTTGATAATGGGTTCAATTCCCAGTCCAGGTCATGCATTTTATGGGTGTAAAATAAATAATACATTCACTAAATAATAATAAATAATATATGATTTGTTCAATAGGAATCTCAAAATACAATTTAACTTGCCGACATAGTGCGAATATTTTGGGCCTCAAAATTTAGCTGTGGAAGTGCACATTTCAATTTGTTCACGAATTAGTCGAATAGAGGCTCTAAGTTTCTTTAAATGTTTGCCAAATAATTTCTAATTATCCCTAGCATTCTAACTCAAGAATCGCCGTGACTTCTGGTTAAAACAAACTTGCGACTGAGTGGTAGACTTGCTTCTATCGAGTGTTTTACCTACAACTAGATTACAGAACCATTTACAGACTACATCATACTCGTATCCATTACTATATTTATGTTAAGTTAAGGGCAACTAAAAGTTGGATAGTAATTGCAATAAGAAAAGTTGATAAATTAGTTTCAATAAAAAATGCCTTATTTATACGATATATAAGAGAATCATAGTGTTCAACTGTTTGCAAGTACTCTAGGAGATTAATTCGGTCAGACTTACAGTCTCTCGCGAGCTATAGCTGAATAAGCGGTTCTACAATCTCCCAGATTTAAGGAGATCGTTATCTTTTTCCTTCTATAACATTATTTCCTCCGCTGATTATTACTGTTTTTATTACGGAAGTAGCTGATCTCTGCCAAATTATCCACCTTCTGAACAAAGCTGATATATTTCTTCTCTGAAGGTGGGTTACTTAAGTAAGCGACTAGAAATAAAAACAATAAACTCGTTATTTATAAAAAGACTAATGGCTGTCTAGACACTTATTAAATACTCCTTCGTTTCTTTTCTTCCATATTTATTGATGATTTGGCAACTTATTGCGATCTAGTTAATCTGAAGCAATCATTACAAAGTAAAGTATAAGATTTGATTAAACGACAAAAGTACATAGCAAGTATTTGAGCAAGATAGTAACATTTGAAAAAGTATATTTTATTTAAATTCGTTTCTAATTTAATACTAAGATTTTCTGTTCAGTTATGGATGGCTTTCAAATAAAAGTGCGGAACTCTTTTTTTGTAGTTATAAGAGCGTTCTCTTTCATGAAATCCAATGAAAACGCAGTTTTAGAAACTAACTCAAATAAAATGGCCTCACATTAAGTATTATCGAATAGTAGGCAAATCTATTTATTTAAAATGCTATGATAAATTACCAAAAACTGGGTAATCTATATGTTTCAAAATTTTAACAAAGTGAAATAAATTTTGCCTAACTTGAATTTATTTATAAATAAATCCTCTTTTACTTTAACAAAGGCTCAGCCTTGTTTTGATTCCATTGAAGTTAAATTCTTACATTAATTAGTTCGCTGGAATTAAACAGTACAAACTGAGGCAATGATTTTCACTTCAAAATTTGAAAAGTATTTTCTTCGCTTAATAATATAAGCACCTTGATATTTATGCCTGAAGTACTTTAGTAAGGGGCACTTCTTTCATAGGAGGGGCACATTATCAACTAATGGTGGTAATCGCTCTGTGGACTTGCTGTAGATTTGGTTCAGCAGCAGTCGACTGCGACCCAGCAAACTACGCCTTCCTTATAACTCTGGAAATCGACATCCAGAACCCTATAAAATCTATTTTTTAAAAAGTGATTTCAACTAAATGTGAAAAATAAATGCACAATTTTATGATATGATGATAACATGTATTAGTTTTTGTAAATTCTATTTATAGCCCAGGATAATAAATTGATTCTGCTTACCTTCTGCTTTTATCATCTTTGCTTTCACTTATAATTGATGTCTGGACGCCAGTAAATCATAACCTGGGCTTTCTCAAGAGAAACCAGAGAAATTTCAACCACATCGAAATCTCCTTTACTCTTATTCTTATTTATCTATTATTATTATCGGTTAGAAAAATACTATTTTAACTTTAAAGTTTGCGCGTCTGATATCCGTCTACAACCCCAAATTTGACAGTTGGACGTTAAGCCCAGCCCAAAGTAATAGGCAAACCCCTTACTTTTTGCCTATTCACTTCCTTAGCTTCCTACAGCTTCTTTTAGTATAATTGTTTGACTTCTAATGCAGTCAGAACTTTAATAAACATATCCAGATCTTCAATAATTTCTTCTCTACTAAACTTACTATCTGGACTTTCTTCCTTTTGATCAACTTCTTCTTTAACAATTTTATCAGCTCCTTCTTGAGCAACTTTCTTCCCATCTCTAACTTCTTTATCAGCTTCTTCCTTGAAATATTTTTTCTTCATTTTCAAGTTTTACCACTATTTCTTTGACTACTTCTCTTATCCTATCAGCTTCTTCCAAACCCTTCCAAATACATTTCATGTCATTATCGGTGACACTTCGACATTCACTTTTACTTCCTTGTTATTCAACTTTTTCTTTGAATTCTTGGCTTCTCTTGTTCTCTATAGTTTTTATTGTGTTGGTGAAAATGTTTTTACTTCTTTATTTCCCAAATCAAGTTTAATATTCTTGGTTTCAGTGGTATCTTTTACATAATTCTTCTTAGTTTTAACAGCTGGGCCGCATTGGCCAAAGTAACAAGGTTTTGTGGTATTTTCTTTCAACTATAATAATATCTACATTCGAAACAAAATTGCTTTCCTATCTGGCGAAGAGATTTTATGAATATATAAAAATTAGTTCATTGTTCATAGCAGAGCAATCTTTATAACAACGACGGCTTTTTGTTCTCAGACTTATTACTACTTTAATATTTCTTTTATATCTACATCGATCGCTTCCCATTTTGTTTGTTTCTTGTCTTCAATTAGGATGTTCATAACAAAAGTAGAAGGTTCGCCCTTTTTAATCGGTACGATCAATTCTTCTTCATGATTTGCTTTTTGGTTACAAACGGAGTTCAAGGTGGCTATTACAACCACAATACCCGGAAAAACTGCTTTTCCTTGTTTATTTTCCTTTTTCCTGCTCTGATTCTGAATTCAGTTCCACATACTTCAGTTTTTCCAACTTGCTCTTAAATTCTTTCAGCATTTATTAATTGCATTCCATTATTTATTTATTTCTGTAATTAGTATAGTGCATTATATTTGTAAAATTAATACAAATGACAACAGTGAGTGCTTATCAGATCTTGAAAACAGTGCAATTAATCAGTTTTAAGAGCAAAATGTCACATTACAAAAGTAAATAATAATTCAGCCATTCTAAATGTTCTTATTTCCACATGTTGCGTACAAAATAATTATTATTTATCAGATCATTACTTGAAATGTCCAATTTGTTTAACAGGTACTCTCGAACTGTTTCGATATTTACTTTAGAATATGGTTTTAAACAGCACGTAAATAGCGCATTTCAACAAAATTATTTATTGATTTATGCAGCTGGCCTATAATAATCTTTTTCTTGGATTCCATCGGATTCTATAGTTTTTATTTAGGTTTTTTAATTCTTTTTTTATTAGCTTGCAGCGTAATTAGTCTTATTTGTGTCTCTTCCTTAGCACACCATCTCTGTTCTGTACTGTGTATATTTAAGTCTTTTTTAGAATTTAAGTTTACAATTTGATATTACCATATTTACCATTTAAAAAAACAAAAACAAACTCACCAAAGGCCACCTCAAATTGATGTAAATTAACAGTAACTCTGCTAAATCATGAATAAATCAAAGCCATCTGCCAAGAGCTCAAAAATAATTAGAATCTGTTTGATAGGAAAACATAAAATTACAATAATAAAAACAACGATAAGAATAATGAAAGAACTTGAGACTTTAGAAATTTAACAAAAAATAATTTAAAGCTATCTATAATGATTACAAAATTAAGAAAAAATACAATCATTAGTGTTTTTCTAAGGAATAATAATGCCTAAGGTCTATAAGTTCATTATTAATTAATATTTTAGTTCCTAATGAATATGCTTCTCTGTTAAGTATTTTTTTCGTAATTTCTTTGCCTTCCATCTTCGCATAATCGAAGAACACAGTTCAGTGGTGCGTTCATTGAAACATTCTAATATCTGTTTTGAAAAAACTCTTTCGCTGGTAAAAGCAATCTAGCAATCTACGTTATGTCACTTACAGGTAGAAGAGTTATTCATGAACACCTTAGGAAGGAACCTTTGGAGCTGGCAAAGGAAAAGCTCCATCTTACGCGGTGGAAAGTCGTACTTTCGGTTTACGGATTTCGGTTGAAGCTTAAAAACTAGAAAAAGTGAGCGTACTATTAATACAGAATATCAAGTTGGCGCTGTCTGCGAGCTTTGATTCGACTCTATTGACTCAGACACTTGCCAAATAAGCCAAGTGTTGTCAAAAATAATAATAATAATTCCAGTTCAGGGATCTTTGTTCCCTTAAATAACTCAATTTTCTAAAATTCAACACACTCTCCAAACATCCAAGTAAGGCAATGAGAAATTATAAATCGAAGTAACTGGTAGTCACTTAGAGTAACTGCTATAATCCTGAACAATTTTTCAAAATTATATATTAAAAATAAAATACGTTAGCTGTAGAAAGATTATCGAATTACAGTTGAAGGAATAAATCAAATTATATTGGCAGAGGTCTGAGTTCAGAAGTAACGCCTTTGTGGACCCAATAAATTACCTTTCTACCTTAGAATATTTATTTAAGTATAGCAACTCTGCTACCAGAATAACCAACTCTTCGCATTATACAGGCCTGCTTCAATTCTTAATTTTTCAATTTAAAGCACAGTCAGTAGCCTTGCGCGATCATGAACGCCAGTCCTCTGGGCAGTGTACATCTCGTTATACATCGTACCCACCAACTCTGCACAAAGATGGTATGTTCCCTGCGGCCGGCCATTTCTTGGGTCAGATATTGTCAAATTAATTAAAAACTGTTGCAACCATGGTACTTGAGTATTTAGTTATTTTATTTTATGAAATTAGAAATTATTGCTGTAATTATAGTCCAAATGTGGGAGAAAAGTTTATGTGAAGCTTAAAGCGTGCTATTGGGACTAGACGAGCTGGAAATGAGTGAACAGCAGCCACTTGGATTAGTAGTTTGGTGAATTCAACTTCCTTTTCAGCATTGCCGGATTTGTTGCATCTTCCTACTGGCTGGGTGTTGGTTAGTAAAAGGAAAAGCAGAGGGAAACTGAGAATACCAACTAACCATAGCCCACTCCTGCAATAAAGCGAACCACAGGGTGTGTGGCTTCCTCCAGGTCGGAGAAAATCTTGATTTTAATGTTTGTTTCACCGTTTTCAGCGTAGAAGAATCATTATCAATTTTCAATTGTAAATATTACAAATCTAATTTCTTTGTATTTTGTTAGGATTAAATTTCTTTGTAACCAATAATGGTGACTCAATAAATAAAATTTGGATAATTCTAGATTCTAAGTTTAGCCATAGATAGCAGCACAGCCTGCTTTACTTCTACAGTTTGCTGTACTCCATAAGTAGTATTTAAATTATTTTTTTTTATATTCATTCTTTTTGTTGGACGGAGTGGAGCAAATTCTCACTTTTCTCTTCTTTGTCTCCTTTTGTTTCCCTTCAAATTTCCTTGTCTTAGAACCCACCCCGTCTCCACTGTATAACACCGGGCCACTAAACGCAAATTTAGAGTATCAACATTATTAAAGTAAAACTATTATAATTTTTCTATTTCCATGGTGAGTTTAGGAATTTTGCGTGTGTGTTTGCACAGAAAATTACTTAAGTGAATTCACAGACAATTGTTAATTCAAATTCGAAGGTTTCTGACTATCGGTAAAGCAGAACTGCGGTTATGATGTCCCTAAAAGTGTCTCTAACTATTTTCCAATAACTCTAAACTTATGTTTGATTTGTTTTCTAACTAATTTAGTTTTAATAGAATTTGTAAATTATAATCAATGTAATTGGTTGCTTTAGGAGGCAAGAAAGATAATTTGAGGAGGGGCTGCCGAGATACTCCATCTATACTTCGAACATTACTAGTACAGTAAGGGAAAGCAAACAATAATTTCGCTGCGAGGACTAAATCGGTTAGTCCTAATTGTTGTGGATAGATCTAATTTTCATGGCAAATCGTATTTGTGGAGCTTTATGATTGAGTGGGGTACGCTAAATTCGCCTGAAAGTTTTCTAGTACACGAATGTACTAGTGCAGTTCTCTTTGATCTTCTTATAAACTGAAAGAAGCTTAAACTTGTGGTAAACAGTAGACAGTACGCTGAGAACTGAGAACAAAAAACGCAGCACTGACTTTCCATACAGTCTAGCATTTTCTTTATATTTCGTATTCACATTGTATACAAGTTGTCCAAAAACTTTTACGTAAAACGTTTTTAAGGAAAAAGGAAAAAGGCACTACTGGTGAGAGATGACTCTCTACTGAAATGCCAATTCAATATCTGTTTTTTAAATTCATATTGTGTTAGTGTAACTAACTACATTAGCATTAAATTTAACTAAATTTACGAAGAAATTCCAACTTTTTTTTAAGTCACATTTGTTTTGTGCGCGAAGTAACCCAGGTACAAATAAATGTAGTCTTTTTAATTTTAATAAGTTCCAGATGGAAATATGTTATGCTGTGTATAATTGATGATGCGTGTACGAAAACAGTCGCCCGCATAGGCGCACCCAGGGGGAATTAATGGGTTGACCTCTCCCAAAAATACATGACAAGAACTAATGTTTTCAAATATCATGACATACAAAATTTGATCGTAACGTAGGCTAACATAAATTATTTAGGAAAATATAGCTCAAATGCAGCGTTAAATGGCTTAACTCTTCTACGCCTGTATAGAAACGTGAATGTCTGTCAATGACAGTCAATTATTAATGTTTATTTTATAGCTTGAAGGGATCATATTGTCTAAATTACTATGTAGACATATTTTCAGAATCTCGATAAGAAAGTGATTGTGTTATATTGTAAATAAAAGAATACTTAACAAACCGAAATGTTATCCCTGGTCGCCAGTGAATAGCCACTAATTAGAGTGGTTCATTTTCTATTTGACGGTAAAAAAAGATCATTAGTTATTAAAATTAGCAATATTTTAAATGTATTATCGATCTGAGAGGTTGCGATAGGTTAAGAGTTTAATTATCTTTAGCTAGTCAATTATTTAGCGATAATCGATAAAAAGACATTCACGTCCGCCTGTATTTAACATACATACACCAGGTTGTTGACAAAATCGTCATTCAGCAAACAAAGCCACCCCTCCGATCACAGACTCAAATAACAGAAATGCTACTTGCATGTTTATATTATTTGCATTATTAAAAATTGAATTCTACTTGGATTTGACAAGATCACAATATTTTGTCACACATTTTGGGTCTCCTACTTTAGATTTGCTTTATGGCTTGCTGTAATTCTGGTTTTTATGTCTGCACTCCACTGTCTTTTGCTACTAATAATCTAGATGCTTAAAGCTTGAACGTGTTGGGAAGATGATAACTACAAATTAAACTAGCCCATTTAATTTACAATGTAGGTTGATGCAGCTCGAAATTAGTAGATCTAAGACCAAATACTATTTCCTGAAGTGACAAAAAATTGAGGAAAATGGAGCTTATTGGTTATACTTTAATAAAATTTATTATTTGAGCATTCACTTAGATAATTATGATTGCTCGTTAACCAAATAAAGGAGAATTGTGATAGAGTTGTAAAATCTAATGAAATTATGGCCTTATTTTTGTAAATAATATTTGTTTTTCTTATCTACTATTATGTATTCAAAATTCAAGTTCTCTCTGCCCTCTAAGCTAAGATTTTTTGCGGTAACTGACACATCAAACTCTCGTTGCTTGCTTAACCAAGTCACAATAAGTTTTTAGAATATGCCTTGAATGTTGTTTATTTTTAACATGGCTGCTTCTAATTCATTTTGCTTTTTACTACAACAGCCCTTTTTGTGCCTTGTGAAATTAAACAAATAATAATACTCGCTATTGGGTGAGTTCGCGTGGGAGAACCCAGGTTGATGAGGACTCTTATCGCTAATCTGCGTAGTCATATCGATCAAGAGAGAGTAGCCGGCGATTTGGTTGTAAATGAAGATTTGAGGTGAGAGATGTACATAGTGAATGTGTTGTCCAATGTGTATGTGAAAGATGAGTTTAGAGTGACGATCATGGGGAGCATGCGGAGTGTCCCGATGCCACTACTTTAGTGCAATGTTAGTGGTGCACACTTGCAAGCGCTCCAGTAGTATGGACATAGTACTTAACAGCTATATAGTTGTGTGTGTGTGTGTGTATCAGGCGAACTGGGGGATGCAGGACATCGAATGGCCATTAATCACGACGTTTCACTCTGCAGGAGTGTTGTCGTCAACTGTTTCATCATTCTAACACCAGCCGGAGTCTCTAGCCATCTGTATCTACATAAAGGGAGAGTTACAGGCAGTGCCCGTGACAATGATGGAAGAGCACACCTTATACATCTCGCTGAATTCGAATTGTCCAACTCGTAGTATGGCTTACCAAGAGTGGCTACGTCATATTTCAAAATAATTTAGATACAACCAATTGTAGGTGATTTCACTTTGTTGCTCTCTTCTGTGGCCTGGCTAAACTAGGAGGTGGTTCATCAAATCAATTGCATCATAACACATTTATGAATTAGAGAAGCCTAACTTTTTTATTTTGTACCTATTGTCCACCTTAAAGATGTCTTTTTTTTCGCCACCATTGAGGTGTCATTTATTGCAGAATAATGCTTCTTCAGAGAAATACTCATTGGGTAATAAATAAATCATTTGTACATCATTGCAAGGGAAAAAACAAATTATTTAAAGGAGGCAGTGAAATCCAAGGCCAGACCGGGAATACAGCATCTAAGCCTTTAACCGTTGGGCTATCTGCGTTGCTATTACATATTAGATCAATTTTATGTAAATACTTTCTTTTCATGGCATTTTGAGAATGAATGGAAGCTGGTTGTCCGAAAAAATCATCTAGGCTGTAATTAACAATTTAAAAATCTAGTTAATGGTAGTAAATAATTGTTGTTAAAATTCATCATTTGAATAAGTGTGTAAGTCAGAAGTTGGGGAATTATAGACAGAGAAATTCGCGTGAATGTCCAAAAATTTTGGTGTGAGGCTTGAGGGGTTCACCTTGAGTGGAGTTAAGGATGTTGGTATCAATATTATTAATGCCATGCCAAGCGAATAATATCGATTGGTCAATACTGGTCAATACTTTTAACCACACTTCTTACAATAATTGCTACTACTTTATCGCTAAACCGCTCTTTAAGTACTATGAGTTAAATTTTCCAAATTAAGTTTTAATCGAAAAAAAAAGTAAGTTTTTAATTTTACCTGAGTACGAAAAAGTCATTTTTAAAAAATGTTCTGAGCGGTCCATTTGGAGTTTGTTTTGCTGCAGAAAATCAAAAAACAGTTTATAAACTTTCATATTTTGTTTAGCCGTCATCAAAGGAATTGATTATTAGGTTATAATTCAAAATTATTAACAGCAAGTGCCACTTATCGACTGTTTTTATTTTAAGAATCCTTCGTGAACAGCCTGATCCATTATAGGTCTCAATTAATTCAATTGTGCAAAAGTCTCTATCCTTTATTTTTTATTTTCCAATTGAAAAATACGACCCAAATTCGGCCCCGTAACATTTTTGTGAGGACCGTGGTTCCAAATTAATATAAAAACTCATTAAGTGTTAATCCTAATAATTTATTTAAATTATTTATTCTCTGTTTACACAATCAATTCTATATTAATAAAAAAATAACGCGTAATATTGTTTTAAATTATTATTGTAAATGTTGCTTTTATCATTAAGTTAGAACATTAAATAAGATACGACATTTCATATTAATTTATGTCCTACTCGATTTAATTGGTTCAATTTCTTACTCGTAACAATCGGCTGAAATGTCTTACGTCAGTATTTTCGTTTGAAGCAACATAATAATGCAATTTACTTTAAATTCCTTGTAGGGTTGTGCTATTACAGCCCCTAAGTATGCAAATTTACCCAAAATAGTATTTTTAATAAAGAGCTTCTTATAGTGTAATGTAGTATTTTCTCTTACAGACAACACGCGAAAATATCGATAATTCTAAGTAAATGCACTGAAAAAAGCTCCGGGTGCCAATAACCTTAGATGTTGACGCGCCTTAAATCACAAAAAAAAAAAAAATAATAATAATATAATAATAATAATAATATTTGTTTTTCCGAGGGGCAAAAATGCCACAGGCACCTTCCAGATTAGGTCTGGGTACGTATGGTTCTACCCACTAAAAAATCCCCTCCTCATCAGGCATAACGTCCACCCCGGAACCGCCATAAACATTACTTCAGGGTGGTGCCTCTTATTAAATTTCAACTATCTTAATTTATCTCATTGTCTGGGCTAGGTCTTAGCGACGATCTAGCTCCTTCTTCTTGCTTTTTAGCACAGACCTAACGACGTACGAAACTTCCTCCCATAGGTCTGGGCTAACCAGCATAGTTCCAACTATATTATGCGGTGAAAGCGGACCAGTTCTTGCTTGCAGACTCGCTCTTTCCTCCGCCCATCATTCACATTCGAAGAACGTATGATGCGCATCATCATAGGAAGAATCCCCGAATATTAATAAATAATAATAATAATAATACTTTAATGCAGATTATTTGGCCCAGAATATTAATAATTTATATATTGATTATTCGCTTTAAGACTTCCAACTGATGCCTTGAATGAATTCTGTATACCATAAACATTAAACAAAGATAAATCTGTAAACTTTTTCTTGCAATAGGTTGAGAATCGAAGCATGGTTTTGCCGAATTTGTAGTCGCAAAGAGGAGTCGAGTAAAACCTACTCCTTATGTATTGCTAGAGAAACCCTATTTAGAAAATATGAGCTATATATATTTAGCATTTCCCAGCTTGGTACAATTTCGTCAGCTTGAGGTACAGAGTGATCATGAAGAAGTTGATTGCAACAGATCTTGTTAGAGAACGCTACTGTCATTGAAGATACAGAGTTAGATTTAGAAAAAAAAGAAAAAGAAAAGAAGATGGATTATTAAAGTAATTGCAGAGTAAGTACAAATAGGAATGTCATTGCTCGAGTTGTCCGCCATTAGAGTTGGCCCGAGGCACAACTTGCATCCAACCAAGGAGCAAAATATAATCATTCCTTACTACTTAGCCAAATTAAATATCATTCTAAAACATGAAATTTACAGTAACTTGTTCTATACTTATGTTAACAATGTTCGAATTGAGAATCGACAGATATAACATTTTGGAAGTCCCTTGTAAAGGGGATGGGGTGCATATTCCCAGCTCCATCTCTTCAAGGTGCCTTCAGGAACAGCAAACAGGTGAGTTGCCCCGTAGCTGAGTTCGTGTAATCCACAATCTCACACCTCTTCATCTTGCTGTGCCCACAGGGAAAATGAAATAGAACAGATATTTTATTCAATCATGTATATAAATAGGTACATTTTTTCTCTCTGTAGAAGAATCAGTTTACACTACAACCTCATAAGAAATGGACAAAGATAGTCATTCTATGGACATCTGGGAAACATGTTGGGGCTAGATGAGGGATGAGGCGAGGTATCGCAGACTGCTACTCAACTCTCTTCTCAACATTCTTCCAGCCCAGGGCGTCATGCGAGCTCACTGTTCACTTTTTAGAACAGTACTGAATGTAAGATAGAGGATCGCCTTTATTTACAAGTAATAGCGTAAAAAAAAAAACAGGAAAAAGGTGAAATCCCAGAATCCAAGTAAGAGAAAGGAAAAGTTGAATAACTTGATGACATTGAACCTCTGTGCAGGCTTTCTCCGACTGGTGAATAAATCTGGGCAGCGCACCTAAGTAGTACAAAATTAAAGAAATAAACCGTTTATATTTCTTTTCGAAAATAAAGTAATATAACAGTGGAACCAAAACACCAAAAGCGATTATTTAAAAAATAATTTCTCCAGTCAGGTAAGCTGCCATTCATTTGGGTTAACAATTTCCCTCGCAAAATTATGTTTATATTTATATACACAAAGCAAAACAAAGTAGTGAAAAAGATAAATGACTTAAGGGCTTTTTTAGGCTTCAGCTTGGAAATAAATTAGAAAAATAAAGAACATTTAGTAGCCTTTATTTATAATATTACAAAAAATCATAAATCAGAGGCGCCTAGTAAGAAAGGGTGAATTATCTTTGGTGTGATGGTAACAAAGTCGGAGGCGCCATTTTCCGCTTTTATCTCTTCTTTCTCACAGTGCCATCTTTCTGGAGTATAATAACGAATACGAGTCACCATAAACTGAGGGAAACGAACCCCAATTAATCGATGTTTCTTGAACCAAGTCCAAAAAACTAACAAAGGTAATGATGTCGCAGAAATAATTACTAGTATACAGTTGAAATCCAAAAGATTTGTGAAACGGTTACATCTTCATGTAAGGGAACGTACGAGTATTAAAAAAAAACAAACTATGGGCTGGAAATATTACGATATATGCGGATACTAATCAATGTTATAGAGAATTTAGCTAGACCTGATTCTGGAAATCAAATGATGGCTGGAGTTCTTCCACCATCTTTTCCTAAGCAATCTGGCAATGATAAAGGAATGATAAAGACCAGTTCTTCAACAAAAGTTACAGTCGTCAGTGAAGACTGGAGTGTGAACGGAATGGATTCCACACAAATGGGAGGGCAAGGGCCGGTATGCAATTAGAAGGCCCGTAAATGGGATCTGGAAATAAGAAATAAGAAAGCAGCTTTGCATCCAGGCACCTAGAAATCAGTTCAAGTTGATCGTACCTAGAAAGCAGGTAAAGAACATAAATTTACCTGGTCAGTGGACTCTTCATTCTACCTAAATGCCAGAGACTCTGGTCAAGTTTCTACATTGAGACCCATTGAAGATATACCATACAGTGAAAAGTATGTTAATTGATTCAAATTAATAACAGATGTGGTTACATTATTTTAGATTGCACAAAAATTAAATAAAATTGCCTTTATTTGCAAGTAATAGCGCAATACACAATGGAAAAAGTCGAAATCCCAGATTGAAAGAAAAGAAGTAAATTTAATCTTTGGACACTAATTTTAAGAACAGTACTGGATGTAAGAAACTGGGTCGCCTGTATTTGCAGGTAATAGCGCAAAACACACTGGAAAAAGTCGAAATCCCAGCCTGGATTGACTGAAAAGAAGTAAATTTAATCTTTGGACACTAATTTTAAGAACAATGCCGGATATATGAAACTGGGTCGCCTGTATTTGCAAGTAATAGCGCAATACACAATGGAAAAAGTCGAAATCCCAGCCTAGATTGAAAGAAAAGAAGTAAATTTAATCTTTGGACACTAATTTTAAGAACAGTACTGGATGTAAGAAACTGGGTCGCCTGTATTTGCAGGTAATAGCGCAAAACACACTGGAAAAAGTCGAAATCCCAGCCTGGATTGACTGAAAAGAAGTAAATTTAATCTTTGGACACTAATTTTAAGAACAATGCCGGATATATGAAACTGGGCCGCCTGTATTTGCAAGTAATAGCGCAAAACACACTGGAAAAAGTCGAAATCCCAGCCTGGATTGACTGAAAAGAAGTAAATTTAATCTTTGGACACTAATTTTAAGAACAATGCCGGATATATGAAACTGGGCCGCCTGTATTTGCAAGTAATAGCGCAAAACACACTGGAAAAAGTCGAAATCCCAGCCTGGATTGACTGAAAAGAATTAAATTTAATCTTTGGACACTAATTTTAAGAACAATGCCGGATATATGAAACTGGGCCGCCTGTATTTGCAAGTAATAGCGCAAAACACACTGGAAAAAGTCGAAATCCCAGCCTAGATTGAAAGAAAAGAAGTAAATTTAATCTTTGGACACTAATTTTAAGAACAGTACTGGATGTAAGAAACTGGGTCGCCTTTTTTTGCAAGTAATAGCGCAAAACACACTGGAAAAAGTCGAAATCCCAGCCTGGATTGACTGAAAAGAAGTAAATTTAATCTTTGGACACTAATTTTAAGAACAATGCCGGATATATGAAACTGGGCCGCCTGTATTTGCAAGTAATAGCGCAAAACACACTGGAAAAAGTCGAAATCCCAGCCTGGATTGACTGAAAAGAAGTAAATTTAATCTTTGGACACTAATTTTAAGAACAATGCCGGATATATGAAACTGGGCCGCCTGTATTTGCAAGTAATAGCGCAAAACACACTGGAAAAAGTCGAAATCCCAGCCTGGATTGACTGAAAAGAAGTAAATTTAATCTTTGGACACTAATTTTAAGAACAATGCCGGATATATGAAACTGGGCCGCCTGTATTTGCAAGTAATAGCGCAAAACACACTGGAAAAAGTCGAAATCCCAGCCTAGATTCTTCAAAAAATTGTTTTATTTCGTAAGTTTTATTCTTAATTATTCAGAAGAATTGCACTCTTTTCTCAGCATATTCTTGCAAAAATGTTATACCATCGTTCTGAAATTGATAAACTAATTCTTTCAAATTAATTAATGATTGATGCACCAGTTCGCATTTATAATGCAGGTTAACATTTATTGATGTGCTTAAAAATATTTATACATATATTTTTATTATTGTTTGAAAAAAATTGCTTCGCAAACCCAAATTAGTATGAGAAGTACTGCTCTAGAACATTGAAAAGGTAATGAAGAAGGAGAAAGAGTGACTAGTGGTGCATAAAGTATTTAAAACAGTGCTAACTAGTTTGCCAATCAGTTAACAGTCTCGTTTGTTGCTATTTTTCAAAGTGTAATTACAAAGTCTAAGAAAGTTTTGTGTTTCTCGACTAATAAACACCAAAACTTAGGGTTAGGGCTGACGTAAATGTTATTCACTACGATCTTGATAAAGAAAAAGGCAAAGTAAGAAAAATTTAACTGTCATGCAGATTAATTAAATAATAATAATAATAAATTTTAATAATAAAGTACAATAAAACTGATTTTATTAATGTAATTATTGTAAATGATTATAGTAAAAACGGTGTTTCTCGAGTAGCCAACAATTTGCAAGCTAACTTTAAAAAATTTACCTCCAAAAATCAAGAGTTTAACACATAAAGAAGAAAAAGATAAAGATCAAAGAAGGCAGCGCTTATCATTTTTTTAAATAATTCAAAATTAACTACCAGTTGTTTTAATTGAAAATGGCTGTAACGAAATTCTTTAATTTTAGCATACTGATTGCATACATGTAACATCTACATCCTTTTAATTAAAATATTTTTCCATAAAACTTCCAAATAAGGACTTTTTCCTGTGAAGGTTCGGGGATGCGACCGTCTGAAGAGTCACTTTCTACGCGGCCTCATTGCCTACGACTTAAACTTCTCGGCGAAATTCAAAAATCCAAAGAAAGTGTCCCTTTATTGAACAGGATTTTTCGCATTTCCTTTCATAATTTGTCTACACAGTTGCCTAAAAGATGAATTTGAAAATGAAAGTAATTACTTTAAGAACATTTTCTAGCAGAAGTTATTGTGATTCTAGGGGATTTATTGTCCTCTTCTCTTTAACTTAACTCGAACCCTAATGTTCCTTAATTAGGTTTTTGCAGAAGTCTGGCAGTCAAGGTTTTGCTGGCCAAGTTTAAAGATCCAGCTAGTGTGAAAAGCCAAGGTATGGTAAAGAAAAAATAGTAAGGCTACACAACTCTTTCTGTCAGTCCTCTGCTAAATAGATATTTCTACAAAATGAATGTTTGATGCGTGTATGGACACGTTGATAGGTCTATAAAGGGGAAACATGAAATTCTAAACAGCAAAATAAAATAAAACTTGCTGCCTTGAGGGATATAGTTTTACATCTCCTGTACACCTAATACAAGTTAGTACGCGATTCTGAATTACTTTCAAAATTACGCTTTTAAAAGAAATTCAGTTTTTAATATTCCGTGAGCGCAAAAACAAAATGAATAAATTAATCTTGATCTAATATACACAATTAATTTTAAGATAACTTTTATTCGGAATTCTTTAAATGGAAATTAATGTTAGGGCACTTTTGCTGGATCCTACCTTATACAGTGATATTCTAAGTACAATAAAGCCGGCTTTACGTTTAAAACTACGGTGATGCAAAATAAGTTCTCATATTAACCATTAAATAAAATCCAAGACTTAGATCGGGAATCGAACCTAGTTACCACCATAAATCTCAGCTTTATGGGCCTCGCCTCTAACCATTCGGCTGCTAGGCTTTATAAAAAAGACTCCCATATCTTGAAATCTGAATTTTTTCTTTATTTACAAATATACACTAATATAGAAAAAATAATAGCATTTGTCTCAAGTTAAATAGTAAGCATTATTAAGAGCAAGTTAAGAAAAAAATATAATTAAGAAAAAGCACGAAATTACAATAAATAAATGCACTTAGCTTAGATAACCCCGACCAAAATTGAATGACGTTGATGTGTGGCCGGGCAAAGCAGGAGAAACTGTGGCAAATATTTAGATGTGACGTAACGATTTCGTGTTTTTAAAATAACGTGACATATAATAAGACAGATGTACTAGCATGTACCAGCTACTAGCACGAACACCTCAACAGTCTCAAATCTAGCCTAACCTCTGCAATAACAAAACAAAGCTTCTCTTTCTGCTGGTTTTACTACTGACTCGGTCATGTTCTACATAACTAGATATTAATTCAGTTAGTACTCTATGCATTCATTGGTAAAAACTTCGAATTTGTAGAAAAAACGTAGTATCAGAAGGCCACTTAACACTTATAATGACACTAGAAAAACTACGTATATTTCTGAAATCTTTTTCAGACTTTTTCAATCATGTACAATACTACCAGATAACCTCAAACTCGTGAAGTATAATACTTGAATAAGAGAGACTCCAAAACAGAAGTTAGCAGTAAAAGAAATTACGTAGTAATGTCAACTTATTGAAAGTATAGAGAAAGAAGCACTGATTTAGTATTCTGCTAATTTAATTGGACAGGTTCGGCAGAGATGGCGCGGCTCTTTTCTTTTTTTTCCTAATTTTATTTTAGTGACAGCTTCATTGTCAGCCTCGAATTTTCCTAGCCTTTGATTTGGGCTAACCTTTAATTTGCCGGCTATTTCGATCTGGCAAGGTATGTCCGTGAGCGGAAGTGATTAATAGAAGGAAGGCTCCCCAAGAGGAAGAGCGCGAAGTAAGGTGGGCAAAGGCTGCCAGGCTGAAAATTAGATTATGGGTGGAAAGCCTTTCCAGGCTTTTGTTTGCCAGTCATAAATCGAAAACGGCTAATGGCTAGGAGAGTAGTTCAACCGCACATCTTCCGTTCCATACCGTTGAGTCCATCTTATTTCTTTTCCTTTTTACACTAATGCTTTCCGTGTGGAAATTAAAAATTAAAAAAAAAATTAAATAAACTGTCTCGCTCTTCTTTTTAACTAAACAGAATTCTCTCTCGGCTTCTAAACAACGCTTGTTATATTAAGTTTAGAAATGGAATATCATTTAGTGTAGTTACCAATTACAGCCGTCCTAACAGGGAGTCGTGAGTGTTTTGCAAACTCATGTGGGTCTCTCCCTTTTATTTGAACCATGTTTCGTCCTATCAGATGTATAATTTTAAAGAGTACTAAAAGTAACCTGGGAATTTCCTTTAGGAAGAGAATTGTTTTGGCAGGGAGGTTTCATTAACCAGAGACCTTTCAAAAAAAAAAAAAAAAAGTCTCCGAAATAAATGGCCGCTTTTAAGTGAACGTTCAGACCAATAATGGATTCCTGGGAATCCTAGACTCGAGTTGAAGGTGAAACTAAAAGAGACAGGGCAAGAAATACTACGTTCTAGTCTCGATATCAAGCACATCGGTAATATTCGTATTTTTGTGCTTACACAAGTGCCTCGCAAGAGAAGAGGAACACTGCAAAAAAGCCGATGACACCGTGAATAAGACGTTGCTGTATTAAGTGATAGTTTGTATTAAAGTACTGGGCAGTCACTAATCAGGACGATGACTGGAATTTGGAGGAACTAAGTTGTTTCTTCCCTGCTAAAATACTCAAACAAGGTTCCTACTCTTTTTAGGCTATACTTGGACCTTGCAGTAAGAAGGGGTATCGTTTTATATCGACCTAACATTAGCAAATGACCAGTAAATGAAAGTTGTGAAACGAAAGAAACTTAGGTTTTTGAAACATTCATAATGTTATCTCAGGCAGAGGAATTAGGTATATCTGTTCTGCCTAAAGTCAAGTATTTTTATTGATTTATTGGCATGTTTCTTCATTTACTTCATAAAGTATTGTAATTAATATTATTATGCAAGAAAAAACTTTTTCAAATCTTAAGGGCCTAGAATATAATTTATTTCCGGCGGCACACTTAATTATTAAAGTTCACGAGGAAGGATTGTAATATTTCCTTTTATCAGACGTTATGTATTACTTATAATAAATCCAATAGTTTTAAAACTGCCATTTCCACAATGAAGAAAGTTGGAGGTAGCGCAGAGTGTTGGCCAAATAAACTATTTCAGCTTAGAGACCTTTGGGAAGAAGATTTGCTTTCTTTCATCTCAGACAAAAGACGAGAGAAGGGAAAGGGTCATATAGAAAACTGAAATAACATTCTAAAAATCTTTTACCTTTCAATTCTCCGATTTCTCTTAGGGGATTCCAAATACAACAAAACTGTACCATAATCTGTGTAGGAGAATAAAGCTTTATGTATTTTCTTTATAGAGTTCTCTTGCCGAAATTGAGTTTAAATGTTAGAAATTCTTCTTTTCTCCAAAATGCTCTATTTCTGAATCCACATATTATTGGGTATTACGTTCGCAACATGCAGCTACTCCGCAACCAATGCACTGTGATCTTCTTAAAAATCTATCTATAACCATAATCCAATATGTAGCAAATTTATTTTAAATGCTGGTCCTTTCCACTTTAAGAGAAATTTTTAAAGCAATATTTTGTATTGAATATTTATAATTTAGGTAAATATACAGACGAAATACAAACGCATGGATAATACGTAGTTATTCAGAAGCAACTTCAACAAGAGCACAAAAGTTCATACGAATAATCTGTTGTTTACTGTGGGAGTTATAAGGGCCCCATTTCACAGCAAAACCATGACCCAAAAAAATTTCAACTCTCAATATCTATTCAACTAATGGTTCTGTACTCAAAAAAACTATAGCATACTACTCAGTAAAACAGAGTGTGTAAGAGCTCAAAAGTTCATACGAATAATCTGTTGTTTACTGTGGGAGTTATAAGGTCCCCATTTCGCAGCAAAACCATGACCCAAAAAAATTTCAACTCTCAATATCTTCTCAAGTAATGTTTCTCTACTCAAAAAAACTATAGCATACTACTCAGTAAAACAGAGTGTGTAAGAGCACAAAAGTTCATACGAATAATCTGTTGTTTACTGTGGGAGTTATAAGGGCTCCATTTCACAGCAAAACCATGACCCAAAAAAATTTCAACTCTCAATATCTTCTCAACTAATGGATCTGTACTCAAGAAAACTATAGCATACTACGCAGTAAAACAGAGTGTGTAAGAGCACAAAAGTTCATACGAATAATCTGTTGTTTACTGTGGGATTTATAAGGGCCCCATTTCGCAGAAAAACCGTGACCCAAAATAAATTCAACTCTCAATATCTTCTCAACTAATGGTTGTGTACACAAAAAAACTAAAGCATACAACTCAGTAAAACAGAGTGTGTAAGAGCACAAAAGTTCATACGAATAATCTGTTGTTTACTGTGGGAGTTATAAGGGCCCCATTTCACAGCAAAACCATGACCCAAATAAATTTCAACTCTCAATATCTTCTCAAGTAATGGTTCTGTACTCAAAAAAACTATAGCATACTACTCAGTAAAACAGAGTGTGTAAGAGCACAAAAGTTCATACGAATAATCTGTCCTATCAGATGTATAATTTTAAAGAGTACTAAAAGTAACCTGGGAATTTCCTTTAGGAAGAGAATTGTTTTGGCAGGGAGGTTTCAGTAACCAGAGACCTTTCAAAAAAAAAAAAAAAAAAGTCTCCGAAATAAATGGCCGCTTTTAAGTGAACGTTCAGACCAATAATGGATACCTGGGAATCCTAGACTCGAGTTGAAGGTGAAACTAAAAGAGACAGGGCTAGAAATACTACG
>KQ034108.1:901526-935393 GCA_000181055.3 Rhodnius prolixus
CTGCATCTAGTGCAGAAAGTTGGAGAAGGACCTGCTTAATTCTTTAGTGTCAGTAGGGAATGATCACGAAAATCTAGAGTGGAGAGGAGTTTCAGCAGACGATTGTGGATTAAGGATTGTACTGGGGGATTCACTTTGACATGAAGGTGAGTAGAGAAGGTCAGCTTGTTGCCCGAAATGAAACCGAGATACTGGACACACAAGTTACTCAGATAGTCGCAAGGCCAACAACGTTTCAGCCGCATCGCAAGAGCTCCTGGAAGTTAATTAAGCAAAGGTTTTGGACATATGGGTTATGATGAAGATATAGTCTGCAGTGGAATCTGTTTTATCAGGATTTCGCCAGAAAAGTCAACAAAATAACTCTTCACAGTGTGGATTGTGAGGGTACAAACATAGAAAAGAGCATGAACAAAATGTCGGAGGATTTTTAGATTGTAAGGTTCTTTTCGGTATGTACTTTCTGTGCTTCCTTAGAGTTCTAGTAAGCTTTAAAGTATAAAGTATTCTTCAGTCCACTGAAGTAAGTTAGGAGCGGTTGGTTGGCCGAGAGCACACTGGCTAGGATGAGGTTAATTCAAATTAATGCGCTTAACATTTAGTAAAAACTTGAAGAATAAATAAAATGTTTACAAGTATTTTGTTTAAAAACTGGAGTTAGAGAAACTCGGGTACTTCCAACTTGGTTTATTTAGTATCTAGGCTGCATTGGATGAGCAGCCGGCTGAAGCTAGCCAGTATTTTACCAATATTCTTTCATTACTCGCATACTCGCTATAAAAACGTTATAACAGTTTCATAATTTTAAATATATAGGTTCATTACTTTTTATTGGTGATACTGGGAATGCCGTCGGCATGGAGTGCTGGAGAGTCTGTCTTTCTAACCCGAATATTATATTCCACAAAATAAAGTAAAATATTATTTGTTATCGCAAGAATTGTGCATTTTTTACCTTCAATTATGGAAGAAAAAGTCTTTATTTTACAAACACAATATTCTCATGGATCATAAAACATAGAATATAGTTCATTAGGCAGTACAATTGTGAAATTGTGAAATTTCGTTCACACATAGTGACTAAACCATTATTAGAAAGTTCACATCCGACACTTTTTTACTCTATTTTCTTTTTTATTAACACCGGAAATAGTTTAATTCCATGAAGGGTCGCCTGATGAATCCCAGCCTGGATTGACTGAAAAGAAGTAAATTTAATCTTTGGACACTAATTTTAAAACCAATGCTGGATGTGAGAAACTGGGTCGCCTTTTTTTGCAAGTAATAGCGCAAAACACACTGGAAAAAGTCGAAATCCCAGCCTGGATTGACTGTAAAGAAGTAAATTTAATCTTTGGACACAAATGTTAAGACCAGTGCTGGATGTAAGAAACTGGGTCGCCTGTATTTGCAAGCAATAGCGCAAAACACAATGGAAAAAGTCGAAATCCCAGCCTAGATTGACTGAAAAGAATTAAATTTAATCTTTGGACACTAATTTTAAGAACAATGCCGGATATATGAAACTGGGCCGCCTGTATTTGCAGGTAATAGCGCAAAACACACTGGAAAAAGTCGAAATCCCAGCCTGGATTGACTGAAAAGAAGTAAATTTAATCTTTGGACACTAATTTTAAGAACAATGCCGGATATATGAAACTGGGCCGCCTGTATTTGCAGGTAATAGCGCAAAACACACTGGAAAAAGTCGAAATCCCAGCCTGGATTGACTGAAAAGAAGTAAATTTAATCTTTGGACACTAATTTTAAGAACAATGCCGGATATATGAAACTGGGCCGCCTGTATTTGCAGGTAATAGCGCAAAACACACTGGAAAAAGTCGAAATCCCAGCCTAGATTGACTGAAAAGAATTAAATTTAATCTTTGGACACTAATTTTAGGAACAATGCCGGATATATGAAACTGGGCCGCCTGTATTTGCAGGTAATAGCGCAAAACACACTGGAAAAATTCGAAATCCCAGCCTGGATTGACTGAAAAGAAGTAAATTTAATCTTTGGACACTAATTTTAAGAACAATGCCGGATATATGAAACTGGGCCGCCTGTATTTGCAGGTAATAGCGCAAAACACACTGGAAAAAGTCGAAATCCCAGCCTGGATTGACTGAAAAGAAGTAAATTTAATCTTTGGACACTAATTTTAAAACCAGTGCTGGATGTGAGAAACTGGGTCGCCTTTATTTGCAAGTAATAGCGCAAAACACACTGGAAAAAGTCGAAATCCCAGCCTGGATTGACTGAAAAGAAGTAAATTTAATCTTTGGACACAAATGTTGAGACCAGTGCTGGATGTGAGAAACTGGGTCGCCTTTATTTGTTAGTAATAGCGCAAAACACACTGGAAAAAGTCGAAATCCCAGCCTGGATTGACTGAAAAGAAGTAAATTTAATCTTTGGACACAAATGTTGAGACCAGTGCTGGATGTGAGAAACTGGGTCGCCTTTATTTGCAAGTAATAGCGCAAAACACACTGGAAAAAGTCGAAATCCCAGCCTGGATTGACTGAAAAGAAGTAAATTTAATCTTTGGACACTAATTTTAAAACCAGTGCTGGATGTAAGAAACTGGGTCGCCTTTATTTGCAAGTAATAGCGCAAAACACACTGGAAAAAGTCGAAATCCCAGCCTGGATTGACTGAAAAGAAGTAAATTTAATCTTTGGACACAAATGTTGAGACCAGTGCTGGATGTAAGAAACTGGGTCGCCCGTATTTGCAAGTAATAGCGCAAAACACAATGGAAAAAGTCGAAATCCCAGCCTGGATTGACTGAAAAGAAGTAAATTTAATCTTTGGACACAAATGTTGAGACCAGTGCTGGATGTAAGAAACTGGGTCGCCTGTATTTGCAAGCAATAGCGCAAAACACAATGGAAAAAGTCGAAATCCCAGCCTAGATTGACTGAAAAGAAGTAAATTTAATCTTTGGACACAAATGTTGAGACCAGTGCTGGATGTAAGAAACTGGGTCGCCCGTATTTGCAAGTAATAGCGCAAAACACAATGGAAAAAGTCGAAATCCCAGCCTGGATTGACTGAAAAGAAGTAAATTTAATCTTTGGACACAAATTTTGAGACCAGTGCTGGATGTAAGAACTGGGTCGCCTTTATTTACAAGAAATAGTGTAGATAACTGAATAGACAGCTATTACAATCTAAATAATATTCGTTAATCTACAACGAAGTTAACACGATAATCGGATGCACTGCTGCCATTAAATGTTTCCTCCTGGCGTAATAAATTGCAATAGTGCAACGACGAGAGGAAGCCTTATGGCAGGTATCTACTTTTATTAGAGAAACTTCAGGTAGAGCTGTAGTAGACTAGACTAGGCTTTATCCTGGTAAAAATAATAATAAAACTAGAGCGAGTGTGGCTAGCAGAAAGGAAGATTTCGCCAGACATTATTGGCATTAACTGCTCGCCAGTTTTTTAAATGTAAGTATTTAAACAGTCTGCTTTCATTGGGTTTACGTTTGGAAATCTAAAGGAAAGAGCAGCACTGCAATGGAAAGCTATCTGCAAGGGTGATTGTAATGTATTGGAAGTGGTCCCTGGAGACTTCTAAAAAGAAGTCTCATCAGTGTTCAAATTCATTCCAAAAGATGAAATCATTATAAGACAATATTTAAGAACATAAAATTTAAAATAAGAATTAATATTCAATCCAAATTATAATTGTTACCTATTTTACATGTAGAAGGACTTTTTTTCTAACAAAAAAGTAGTACCATAGCTGAAAATCGGACTCAGAATCATTTTGCAGAGCTATACTTAAATCACTGGCCGTGGGATAAATAGCTTATTGCGCCATACTAAGCATTATTATTGGGTTTCTCAATGTCACAATTTGATCTCCATTCAGGCAGAGCCCTCTACACAGTATTAACTTCGATCTGCCTCTCCCTTATAATGGCTAGTCCTTATATATCCTCTTGAACAATGAAACTTTTGTTTCTATATAACGGAGATCAGGGAGCTCCTGACCAGCACCAACCGAACTGTTCCATTATTTAGTCCAGATAATCAAATTACTTTTACTAAAATAAATTTAAAATTAAGAAGTTGAAAGATTTTCTTATTCTATAATTTTTAAAAGGAAATCATTATTTTTAATTAATTATTGAATACATCTTATTTTCGAAAAAGTAAACATAATATTATATAAGCTCATAAGTAGGTAAAAATACAGTATAAGGATCATATATTTAATTGTTCTTTGCTACAAAAGAAACGTATTGGACATGCTTGTGACATTCACAAAGAAGTTTACATTAAATGATGTTGCCATTATCATTTTTCTCAAAAAATATGAAATATTTTTTTAACAAAATATGCTAACAAGTCCTTTCTAACGGCAAGTAGCACATGAACTAATAAAACTCAACTATCAAATAGACAACAAAAAATATGCTTTAGTTTGAGCTGCCGAACGTTGAAAAAAAAAATAATCTGCACGCTGGTGGACAAGGTTTTTGGAATTCAGAAAATTTATGGTCAACAAAGAGACAATATTCCCGTATTGAATGAGAATCTAGTTTAATGATAACCGTTATCTTTGGTTTGAATCAAATAGAATAAAACAAATGTTACCTTAGTTTATTATTCTCTATGCAATAGGTAACTACACATTTTTTTTATAGATTGAATTTTATTTATGTAATTTTCTGAGTTCTATTCAGATGTAACCTTATATATGTGATACATATATAGTCATGTTAGATCTTTTCTCAATTTCAGACTGAAGATTAACCAATAAATATTCGAAAATGTTTCCTATGTAGAAAAGAGCGATAAAAAAAGTACCTTCTTGAAACTGTATTTTAGTTTTCCATGAGATCTGCATCAGCAGTCTATGTACCAAGCATTATTTACAAGTTATTTGAAATTAAGTTAGGCATTCGACTAAACGTTAAGTTAATGTCTACTTCTTTAAGCGAGCTTAAGATCCAACTACCTTTTGGAGCTGAGGACGGAGGCGAATAGCTGACATACTTCAGTATAAAATTATTAGACGGGCACTTAAAAATTTAAGCCAACATCATAACCGGGAATCCAATCTTTTGGTTGGTCACATCTTAGTTAGGCAATCTTCGTCTTAAACTTCTTGGCTATCTAATATGACTAAGGTTGTCTCTTCTTATTTAATCTTTTTTCGAAATGATGACAGTCTGACCAGAACATGTGGCCAAATTAGTCGCTGCCTAGAATTTTAATTAAATCTGTTTCTCTCTTTATATTTTATATTTTTCTTCGTGTGAGCAAACGTTTATGTAGTTTGTAAAAGATTTATTAGCTATCTGTAAATGTGCTAGTGTATTTCTTTTATTTTTCACTACCTCCGGTGGTACCTCTTCTACCGAGAAAAACCATGTTACATGGAAAAGTTAGTGCTGGTCTTGTTACCAATATATTGGCTATTGAAGTCATTTCAAAGCCAAGATTAAATTACAAACGTAAAAATGTTGGTTTACCCAGATCTCGTACAGGTAAAGGAGAACGTTAAGAATTTAGATGATTACTCGTCTGGGTACAAAACTGGTAGCTGCGTAGGTAAACCTACAGCAACGACAAGAACAAGTTTGAGTGATTTCCATTAAAACGATGAACTTTGGATAGAGTCAACTTCCTAATCCTTAATTGAAAGCGTTTTAACACAATGATAAAACGGAGAGTTTGTCAATGCACAACATTTTCAGTGACCAAAATTAGGAAATTAGAAAGGTGTTTGTCGACTTTAATTTACCTCTGAGCAATTAACTACATATCACTTTTAATCTGAGTGTAGCTATCTCTAAGAGCTTCCGAGTTCGTCTCAGCCGCGTCATACATTCTCCCTTGAGATTTAAAGCAATTCCAGGTCTGAACGCAGAGGCGAAACTTCCATTATACTAGCAAGACTTGGTCTTACCAGAAGTAAGAAAAGCAATGTAATATAATTTGAGAAATATTTGCAACAGCTTCTGTTGCAAGTTGAAGACATCATAGTGAGCAGGACAGAGTGGTAGAGGAGACTGCAGAAGAAAAACAAGTGATACCGTATACAGGTCAGCCGATGAAGACAATGAGCGCCGGTCACTTTTTGCTGGGATTATGCGGGCACCTAACTAACAGGAGTACGGGTTCTTGGCGTACTTATACCCATTAAGAGTACTGTTAAGCAGCGCACACTCTGCTACATTCCAACTTCATGATCCAGATAGTGCCACGGAATCAAGCGCACCCTTCATACAGCTTTAAGTCTATCTGCTAATCAAATTCTACTTCTTTTTGCTTTCTAAGTGGGGACCAGTACCTATTAACAATGGTATTAAAGAAAGTCTTCGTTCTGTCTGTTATTTACACATTTTTACTATTAAGTACAATTTAAATCGAAGAAGAATTAGGTAAAGAAGTAACATTTTAAAATGTTATACCGCAGTAGAAATGATTTCATTAATAATTGTATCTTCATTGTCAATTACTTGCTTAATCCATGATTCTATTTCTAGGATAAAATTAACGTTTTCTTCCAAGATAATATACTTTGGCATCTTTGCTTAATAATTAAAATTGTTCAGGAAGATTGAATAAATGTTAAATCTTTTCCAGTATTGCGAACATTGTTAGAAATTTAGCATAATTGCTTGTTCAATTCAGTAAATCGCATAATAATTTGTTTACTTCACAATTTTATGGAGTTTTCGGTAGATTTTTCTAATAAACTAGGAATACCTGTTCCAAAAATATTTCTTTTTGCGAGTCCAATTGTTTTATCTACTATTTATTCGTTTCTATTTTTCTAATGAGATAGTTACTACCTAAACGGATAACCTATTGAATTAAATATACTGTAATCAAAAATAAAAATAGTAAAAATGCTTACATATTACTGTGCACCTAGCCAGGCTAGGTAAGACATGGTTTCAGCATTTCGTAATTTTGTAATCTGCCACTCACCTGTAAGCAAAATATAAACGATTAGACAAATCCACATTTATGTCATATTACTGACATGAAGAGAACATAGGTATTAAAGAATCATTTAATGCATTATCAAATACATTCTGTTGATTGCATTTTTTTGAAGCTGTAAAAGAGCTTAAAACGTTTGTAGCTAAAATTTTGTAAAGTATAAATTTGCGTGCCTCGGATACGCCAGTGTCATAGTACTGTTAAAGGCAATTAAACGTACAGTAACATGGAGTGTTTAGAAAAAATTAGGCAATCAGAAGAGTGATGTTCGCAGCAATGGAAGGCCGTGTAAAGTATCAGAATTGTTTAGGGGTAAATTGAGGCTACTATAAAAATGTCACTCTGCTTTTACTTACCGCATTAGATGTAGTAGAAAAAGGGATACTGGGAGACATTAAAAAATATTTGGAATTTGTACCGAGTTAGTAAAGAAACGTTTACACAAAGCAGAACCAAAAATGCCCAAAAGACCCAGGAGAACTAGGTGTGATGTAAAACAAAGGTCTTCTTCAGCTAATAAGTGTTATACTAGATGGGACAAGAAAAGACAAGCGTGCTAGCACAGTTTGGGTACCAAGCTAATTTGTATTGCACGTAAATATAATGTTCTGCCCCGGCTAGATGACGCACAGCCTTGTACCGCTCGGCAGTATAAGGCCACTGTTCCTTTCGATTAACCAAGACATCTTAACATCGCTACATTCATATTTAACGAACAGCGCCACTGGATTTAAAAAGTCTTATCTGCTAAGATGGCGCCACATCAATTTTTATTTTCTCTGCCAGCTGTAAGAGAAATTATTGCTTTTATGCCATGTTTTCGAAATGAGTTTTCAAAAATGCACGCTTTGAGGCTCATTGCTTGGCACGGATTGCACCTCTCCCCCAAATCCTTAACAAAAAACTATTTTTATAATATCAGTATGCATTAGGTAATTTTGAACGCTTTTTGGTTTTGTGTTTTTACGAGACAGCCCGTTAATAAATTTCCGCCCTATGGTGGGGCAAATCTCAGGATGTCCTGGCTGACAAACAAAACAATGAAAGATTAGTGAGGTAGCGCACTGATTTTTATTCCATCCTTGTGTAATTTTATTATTTAGCGAAAACTTGCATTATCAAATTAAAATTAATATTGATCGGAATTACTAAAGTCATTGCTTAGTGAGTACAAAGTTCGCAATTAGACTTTAATACTGACAAGGCGAAGAAAAGTAAATTAACTGTCCAAACAAACCAGTGTTACTAGCTTCTTCTAACTATAACGAATAAAAACTGCATTCCCAACTTTTATAACTAGACATTATCGCTGGCAGTAGACACAGCCTCCTACATAAATACAGCTTCCTTGACTACAAACATTTCCACACACTGAGTTTGTTTTCCCTGAAACAAACTGAACTCTTCATATAAAGACCATATGCCCCTTGTCTTATCTTCTCTTGCTGCCCCAATGCAATTTGTCACATTTACTCAAATTAATTTTCAAAGGTTTAAGGTCTCCTTATCACAAAGGAAATGTTCATTACAAATTCCTTAGTATAATTGAGGTGTTTCACTTATTTTTCATCACGAAGTTCCTCAAAAGGTTTTTTTTAGGATAATATAAATGTTAACACCAAGAAGCTAGAAAATTGATAGCAAATAAAGTAATGAAGATGAAATTAACTGCTTGCAGCTTCCTTGTAATCTTCATAACAACTGCAATGTTGTCCATACACATTGCACACATATTGCACCTAACCTGGTGGCTTCGACTACCAGGTCCGTGATGACCGAAATATTTCTCCGTAGCTTAACTAGTTCCGGCCAGCATCAGGTAGAATTCCACTCATCTAGCCCTGATTTACTGGGATCCCCTGGTCAATCGCCTTAGCGACAACATCGCAAACCCCTGTAGTAAAGACATAACTGGGGATAGATTCCAAATCGACAGAAATTTAAAACGCAGGTTTCCCCAATCACGTATCGCTCATCGTACTCTTCTTGCACAGCACAGTACCTAGGTTTGAAATATAAATGATTAATGTTTTGTTAAAATCTTACAGAGAAAGAAAATTATAGTTATTTATATTATTTAATTAATTCTGTAACACAGACTATCGTGAAGCAAACCAGCAATAAATTAATGCCGAATTAACAAGGAGCGCTCTCTCGTGCTAATTACTCTGACGTCCTTATTTATGGAAATACGTCAGCGCACACTGTCCTGGACTTTCATTTCTTAAAAGATTAATTGCACTGATCTTAAACTCTGTCTATGATAAATTTTAAATGAACTATTTAAATATTATATTAATTTAAATTTTATAAAAATTTAATATTATATAAAATTACAAGCAAAAGAAGGGTTCTACAAACTCCACAATTGTAGAAGTATATGAGTACTATAACTATCCATATTTTCGTAGAGCTTACACCAATAGGACAGGAGATACAGTGATTCGAAATAAGAAGGAAATGAAAAACTTGTATCTATGTATCTCGAGAACGGTTGACGGTGTGAAAAATTACTTTGATCCAAATTTGTAGAGGGTTTTATGCTCTATAACTTTTTTTAATAACTTGAAATGTCATTTAAAGCAAAAGGGAACAAGATATTTACAAAAACCCGATTTTCGTGACCTTTGACCACTGATTTCCGGTGACGCGTACAAGAGATTCTATGATACTTATAATCCCAACATATAAAATGCCTAAACAAAGATTTATACAAGGTTTATAGCTTATTATATTCCGTTCTGATGTTTATCCTTTTATTACTGGGCTGTGTGGTATTTAGCTCACTCAGAAACATTACTTTTTCCCCTATTCTTAAATTTGATCCAATTATGGGTAGCATTACTCCCTTATCACATTTCAGACAATATAACTTCTGTATTTTACTTTAATTTTGTCTTGTTGTTCTTTGGTAAATCTCCCCCCTATAGACCCGAAGAAACAATGGAAGTTTTGTTTCTCCCTAACGGGAAGCTAAAGAATTTGATCACTTCTTAAAGGTTCCATTATTCTGTACAACCTTCAGTAATACCAGTTATTTATTATTACACATTTAAAACGGTAATCTGAAATATTTTGTCATAATTTATAAAATGAAATAATCACTTCAGATATTATCTTGCAGTTTTCAATAGACACCTTAATTTGGACTGGTTGAAAATCGCGTTGTTGTAGCGTACAAATTTTCATTATTGGCCCCAAAATAGCGTTCTAGAGCTTCATAAAAGCCCGAAATCCTGATTTTTGTGCACAATAGAGAATCTGGACATCATGTGCTAAGATTTCTAGTTTAAAGGAAATTCCCTAATTGGATTTTATTGTTTTAAAATTAATAAAACAATTGTTTTATTGTTTGCGGCTTGTCTTGTTAATCTTTAATCTCAAACTATTGTAGTAAAACTTTGTGACAGGGTTTTAAGAGACTGTGTCGCTGCTTTGGCCAGTCCTATAAATAGGTATTTCATCATTAGCTGCAAGTTTCTGCAGCAGTGGGTTTAAGAGGTATACTTAGGCAATGCAACTTGCAGGTGAACAATGATCAGTTTATATGCTGCGAAAAAAAATTGCACTAGGTATTATTAGAGTATCTCTAATTACACATATGAATCCTCTCAATTAATATGGGTAACATAAGCTAGTACAATAAAATAACAAATTATAAAGATTCAAAATATTAAAGCTAAGGCAGACTTAAAGTTTAGAGAGTATTTAATATAATTTTACTTACGAAACACCGCAACTTGAATGCGTGATGAAGGACGGTGAACTGATGGTAGTAAAGAATGATGGCAGACTGACTGACCTTAGGAAATGTCTTTCCCTTCCTTAAATCCCTTTTATTTTCTGTGTGACAGCTTTCTACCAGCTGTGGTTGTAAAACATACCCTTTTCTACGTCATTTCTTACCTCTCTTACTTAAAATCTGCTATAAAATGTTTCTTTTTGTGTTTATAAAATAATATTTCTTACATTTATACATACTACTAATTTTGTTACTAAATAATTCGTCGATCGACATGCGGTCGTAACAACCAAAATCTATTGGGTAGACAGGTAGTTTGTAACGTCTGAAACTCAAGTTATTATTCTTTATACAGCTTTAGATAAACTGATTTTTGAACGTTTTCTTGAGGGAATTCTAGATTTGATCTCCGGCGATTTTACTTTAGAGGTAGGGGTCTCCACAGAGCAGTTTCTAAAGCTAAAAATCACTTGGTTCGCACTTAGTGGATCTCAAGACGATTATTGTTACGAATGCACAAACTATTGCCCTTACGTCGGGTACGAATGGGGCTTGATTTGCCATGTTGTCCATAAATTCTAATAAGAAGGCAAGCTTTAAGAAGATAACTTTTTTTCGTCCAAAGTAAATGTTTTTACCACGTTACGAATGTTGGTATGTAACTTCTTATATAGTACATATAAAAGATATGGCGGAACAAAAAAAAAGGAAAAAATGCGGTCAAACCATACAAACAACAGGCACAGTGCGGAGAATAAAATTCAGAACTACAGCCGCGGAGTGGAAGTTAGTGTAAGAAAGAGGAATGTAGTGTAGCGGCCTCTTAGGCGAGATGAGTCATCCAAGCACACACATTGCACGCTGGCTTTGTGCGGATGCGGGTACGCAACCCAGTTACAAAAAGGTTGCTGGAGCGGCCCATATCCACAGCAGCCCAAGGGAGTTCTCACACAAGCTTCGCTATCTAATAAATATATAAAAGAGCAAATATGGCACCAGCAGTATCTCCGCTGTAGTCCATCTTCACAGAAACCATTTCCGCCCTCCTTGCAGCATTATTTCCTTGAAAACACCTTCTCTTAGACATCAAGCGCAGATAAACTCACCTATTTTGTTAGACCAAAAGCTTTTAAATTTCAAACTTGTTTTCTTAGCTTTAACTTTCGAAAGATCTTTCATTATACAAAGTGCGGCATTATAAAGAAGTCCCCAATTCCATTGGCAGGGACGTGCACTACATTCCTTTGTATTCTTTTTTCATTTTATTAATTTTGGGTAAAAATCACTTAGAATACTTTCGCAGCCACTTGCTAACTAATCAGATCTAATCTAAATTCTTCTCAGCTAGATCATTGCTAAATTGTTGGAAAATATGCCTGCTTGGTTAATCAGAAAAGTATACTCTTTTATAAACACAACGCAAAACCGTACACGTCGTATCAAATATCTTTAATAATCGCAGATTAGTTTTCTGGTTATCCTCTAAAACCAGTTTCTAGGCCCAAGAACTCTAGACCAAGACCCTTTGATTACTGCCTCTAACTCACCCGTGTACCATCTCTAAGGTTAGCTTTTATTACCGTGGGTCTATAAAACTCTAGTCAAATGACATTCGTAGAACAACGCCGTCCAATAAAATATAAAGTCAGATTTTTTTACTTTTTATGTTACTCCTCGTAAAAGGAAGTATTGCGATCGTGCTTATTTTCTACTTTTACAATTGATGTATTACTTTTATTGGAAACTCTTTCCAAAGAAAATAAAAGTTTAGAGCATTTCTGTGGAACAAGGGTAGTTACGCTTCCCTTCAAAGTGCATTCTAGCGTAATGTGCAGACCTAGTACTTAAATAATAGTAATGAGGATTAAATGAATTGATAAAAATGGCGTAAACGGAAGTAAAAATATCCTGAGTGATTCTTTCAGTTACCTGCTATTTTCTTGTAAACTTCAACTAATTATTTATTTATATAAAGAGTCTTAACTTTTGTTTGAAACAACTTTTGGGAATATTTATTTTCAGAGGGTTCCTTAAGAGTGCGTTTTATGTTCTGCAATCGTAAGTGGGAAGGGATTAGCTCTGCGGTTAGCGCATTGGATTCCCACGCGGAAATCCCGGGTTCGAATCCAGCTGCAAACCCTTAGATTTTCTCTTCCTAGAAATTTCTTACAGCTCACTGTCCGGTGATGGACAGTATTGTCTGTAACGAGAGAACACTTTACAGAGGCCAGTAGTGCCCTAAAGAAGGCCTCCGGATGCCACTGACCGTAAATTAAACGGGAAACCTTAAATTCAAATGTTGCTGAAGTTCATCTTTTCAAAAAAGTGCGTGAGTAAAATCATATTAAAAGAAAGTTGTATTAGGGTTCGTACCATTTTTTTTTTTGTATGTCCTTAAATAAATTCGAGATGACTATTATTCGAAAGATATATTGTTGAATATTTTCATGAAAATTTCCATCATTCTAAATAAACTGGGGAACCACTCAAAATTCCAGCGAGTGTAGGGCAGAAAAAGGATGAAACACAAATGTGATACATGTATTGGGATATACAGTTTTGCTTATAAAAAGACACGTCGCCAGGGGAACTGTGTGTATAGTCTAGTGGACGCATTCAATGGCAAACGAAAGAGAAGAAACAAGCCAGTAAGGAAAAGAAATTGTATTGGCTGGAGCGGACTATAAATCAGCCACGTGAGCGGGGGTGGTATATACCCAGCGGATAATACCGGGCAAGATAGAGCATTTATTGGATACAGCGAGGTAGCTTGAGGAGCAGGTACAGGAGGTGCTCCAGATTTAGAGCGAGTATGAATAAATAATGGAATCAGAAGTGATTCCACAAATACATTCTCTTGTACGGCGCTGCGTGCTCGGCCATACTCTACGGCAATTAATCACAGCCTACCAATTGTTACTTCTGAGTTACAGGTGAACCCACAACTCTGGTCCTTTCAGTCCAGCCGCCAACTGCGCCAAGAAACTCCTTTAATAGGTTTTTTTTAAAAAAAATAAATATCTCACAGGACTTCTTCTTTCAAGTTAATAAGCAAATTTGTAATCTCCCAAATTATGATTGCTAATAAGCATCAGCCCTGAAGATAACCTAGCCCTTAAGTCGAAAGATTGTCTTATAAAAAGTTATGACGGAAATTGGAAATAATTTTTCCCTTTCTTGTCTTTTTATTTTCCGAATTTGTGTAGCACTTATGTTTTTGGATGTTCGCATACACGGGTTGATCTCTTTATTACCATTTATTATTGAAATTCAGTAATTTTAGTAGTTTTCCATTCTTATGTTCTTTAAGAATAGTCTTTACACTTAGAGCAAGATCCAGCAAGCTTCATCACTTGACCTCTCTACCATTTCCTTAATTCCATTATTCATAATTAATCTTAAAGCGTTAGCTTTAAATTAATATTAGTATAAAATGTGTACTCTAGTGTCGATACCTCTATAAGTTATGAAATGTAATATTGTTTGGATAGTAGTGTAGTTCCTTTATTATAATAATGTTTTATCATTAATTATTGCATTACTGAATTCTTCTTCCATCGTATTTTGTGAGATTTGGGTTACACTTCATTGGCGAGAGGTGAAATAATTAAAAAAGCGTAGTTAACAAGAAATCAATCAATATTTTAAAATAATTAATACATAATATAATAATTTTTGTTTTTAAATATACTCTTTTAATTACTTCAACTCTTCCCAATGAAGCGTAACACACCTCAGGAACTCTTTGGAGAAAAAGTTATGGGAATAATTAATAATAAAAAATTAATTGTTTTAATATTGTAAGAAACTATAACTATCCCCCTGAGATATTAAATTTCAGTTAATTATCCTTTGTTATATTTACCATCTCATCTCATTCATTCCCGTTCCCTATAATCGGTATCAAAATACTTTTCTATAAAAAGACGTTTATATTTTTTTTTTTTAGAGATAAATTTTATTTTCCGCTAAAAAGTTTTCAATAAATCATTTAACTGACTTTGTCAAAAATTCCCTTCAAAAGCCAACACTCCAGGCTGTTTTACCTAAAATATTTTACTCAGTATACAAACCTACTAACGTTTAAAAAACCATTTGGTCTCCAGAGACTGCAGTGTCTTTCTTTTTTTCGTTTTTTAATACAACATACTCGTGGGTTTTATTTAGTTTGATTTTTACTTATGTTGTGTCCTCGTTATAAAGTATGGCTGTTAAATTCGTTTTTTTAGCAGATTGATCTTCTTGTGCTCTTCAACTCTGGGATGGTACGGCTCTCCCATTTCTTTAAACTATTTTATGTACTGATCTTTGAATGTAATTAGTAGGTTATAATAAAATGTGAAGAACAATTAACACCAGCGCCTAACACAGAAGATGCATGCGAGGCAGTCCGAATCGACTTTTTATTAGAGAATTTGAGACGAAATATGGCTTTATTATAGCCTTCTAAGCTCAAGTGATGTCGGTTAAGTTGTAGAAGTGTTTTTGGGCAGATTACCCAGAATACTAAGTGAGCTTCCAGATAGTGCATGCATGGTGCAGATAAAAGTCAACGAATCGAAGCTACTGGCTTTACATTGGGTCTAATCTTTGAAACAAGGCATCCACGGTTAATTTATCTAGCGGAAATAAACACGGTGAATATTTAAGGGCGGTTGAAGTGGGGAAGGACGCGGTTTGTACTGCAGAGAGAACTTGCTAGTGTGTGTTTGCGAGTATGTGAAGAAAGGGGTAGAGTTTTTTGCGATGAAATAGAAACGGGATTACAATGGGTACGATGTTAGTGGCAGTGGAAATAGAAGACTGGACGAAGAGAAATAGCTGGCTCAGGAGGGACAGGAGCGCTGGGTTTCCTTGCCATGCAACTGGTCCGGAACTAACTGGCAAAGTAGCAGGGTAGCCGCGGCCGTATTAGCCGCCATCCCACACTATAGGGTCTGCCATTCAAAATTTATTATGGGTGTCGCTTTCTTCTAGCTCCTCTTTTACTTACTTTGAATTTCATTTCACCATCTCTCACGCCTCGTAGCAGCAAGTTGGCATCCTCAAATTTCTCAAATTTATTTTTTTGCCGGAAATAAATGTTTTGAGTTCTTCGGCAAACAAAAACCCCAAAGCTAAGATATATAGAGTTCAACTCCCATTCTTGGCCTAGGACTAAACACCTAACTTTTAAGCCAAGAAACTTATGATAAACTATGTTATCCGCCTCCGTTTATGAAGTTAGTTTAGCAGTTGGATGTTAAGCTCACTTAAAAAAAAACGGAATTACTTTAATGTTTCACTTAATTTGATTTGTGGCTGACCGATGAGGATCAAATCTTTTCCAAATATTTGGAATCAATCTGATGTGGGTAAGTGCGTGAAGAACAAAGTTATTTTAAAAAAAGAAGTTAACAGAATTCTTAAGCTTGATATCTAGCTTTTAGTGAGTCAAAAGTAAAGTAAGTAAGTCTAACTACCAAATTAGGTGTCCTGAACGGAGGCGACTAGCACACATACTTCATTACAATATTAAATTCTGATATTAACCATTAAATAAAATCCAAGGGCTAGACCGGGAATCAAACCCAGTACCACAATACTTCATAGCTTTGCGGGCCTAACCACTCGGCTACCGTGGCGCCTTCTAGCTTTTAATACTGTAACGATTTTCGAAACTTACAAAAAATCTGCAAGAAACTGGAAAATAGATTCACTAAAGAGGCAACTTTATATTGAATTCTTATCATACCAAAGGCACATCAAAACTTGAAAACTTTAAGAATTTGAATCAATCATACAGCTTTTTCTTTACCAGTACCTACCAGCATTTTCAATCACCGAGACTTCATACTTCTGATGTACCTAAACCAGAACTCGGTAGCCTTTTTTTTTTAGCCTAAGGGCCATTTGCGAATTTTCTGAAATGTTGTCAGATCGCACCATTGGTGAATCAATTTAACCATTTAATCATTAAAAATATATTTTTTTGTTTTCTGGAATATTTTTACAGGGAAACTAGAAGTTAATTTCACTGGAATGATTTGCAAGACATAATGATAGAATCCTCACCAATGAGCTACTCTTATCTGTCGCTTCATTTTAGAGAAGAACTTCTGATTTTAAAGAGATGTGTTGCACGGTTTTCTAGAATCTGGTGATTCTTTCTCTTCCAATACCTTATTCTCAATGTTAACTGATACTTGATAGACCATAAATTCTATATTTTTATGGTAATATATTAATAACAGAAACAAAAAGATTAGACTTGAATATTTAGTGAGCCCTGTACCCAAGTACCGGACGGAATGTAGAAGATTACTTCAAGAATATGATTTCCATATAACGTACTTGCGATATAATCTCTTCTGGCATCTTTTGTCGGACTACGTATCGATACTTCCACAGGTTTTGCGCATCCGATATCAAGAGAAGACTAAAATAAAGATGATATTGTAGCATTAGAAAAGGGACAGGGACTGCACCCCAAGTCTTCGCAGCCACAAGAGATGATAAAAATGAGTGTACATTGCATTGTATTTATGCTATCACCAGACTTAAATATCTTCAGCTAGTTATAGCGAGTAATTTGGACCAAATGTTGTCCATTAAGTGACCAGAATCTTCAAATGAACGATAGATACAAGTGAAAGCTTTAAGTTAAAAGAACTTTATTTTTTATTAATTTTGTAAAAAGAGGGCAATTCAATTACCTTGGTTGTTAATAGGTTTTAAATTCAATTTGGTTCCGCAGGCCTCAGAGGTCAGGACAAAACATCCATTTGTGTTTTCAGGCAAAATGTATAGTTTTGGTATTAAATTCTTATTTCTAATAAAATTATTCACCTCAAAAGTTGTACGATCGCTTAACTTCGTCTCAAGTAAAAGAGTTTAAATCTAATGATTTAATTGTATCATTTAAATGAATAACATTTGAAAAATCTTAATAATTATTGTATTAGAATTCTATTAAATTGTTGCTCAGAAATGGGGAAAAAAATATTCAACTTTGCAATATCCTTTTTGAATAATTTACTAATAATGTAAGACTGGACTGCTATTGTAATGAAAATGAACACTATACTGATGCGGCAGCTCACTACGGCCGGCGATTGCTTCAACCATTCACTCCAGCACTAATGGATTTTTAATTGGCTAGCTACTTATTTCATTATGATAGTAATTGTATTTATTTTTTACTGTTTCCTTGCAATAATCTACTTGTGAATAGATTTTTAATATTTATTGAGCTACTAAGGGAAATGTGGTTTTCATATTGTACAAGATGATGTGAACACGAGCAACAGAACGAGGATGTTGAAGTATTTCTGTGATTGTTTCAATAATTGAGAAACTGCCCAAAATGGTTATGAATACCGACTTCATTTTTTTTTTTTTTGCTCGTTCTATAATATAATATAATAAATTCCCAACATTTTGTCCAACAAAAACATCAATTTAGTCATTCTTTCATAACGAATGCGAAAAAAAATACTTTCTTGAAGGTGTATTGCAAAATAATGAACAAATAGAATCTCTTTTGGATCCCAGTAGGTTCACCGTTGTAACAGTTACCTTCCTAGAAAGAGAAAGCAATTTGTAACTTTTTTGATGCCAAGAGTCACCGGCTTCCGGCGTTTGTTATAATTGCAATTTCCACCTTTCCTAACCACTTTGCCTTCGAAACGTGTTTTTCTGCCGCAAACTCAATATAAAATGGATCAATTATAATTTTCGTAACTGCTGTAGAAGAAAGTATGCGAGTGTTATCCAGCACTTCTAACGCTAATAGTGGAGCTTATTCAGCAAGCGCGAAGTCCAGATTAGAGATATAACTGAGTAAGCCAAGAAATTCCACTCTTAAAACAATGAGTTGTTTTGACTCAAATAACTCAGAGAAGCGGCAGTCAGAGTTATTATATTCCAGACTTCTATTATACAACCAAGTATATACAATTTTCACTCATTGTGGTTAAACTTATAAGTACTGGAGTATGTTTATAGTGCGCATCAGTAACCACGGTAAGCACAATGTGTTCTACTTTGTGCTTATTGTCACAGCAAACTTTCAGTATCTCACATTTATTTACAAAGAAAACTAAATGTCTAAAAAGTTGATTTAAACCTGCAGCATCCCCACAAAAGTATTTAAGTAACTTCTTAATGAATAATAAGCAGTTAGCAAGCTCGGTATAATGAAAATCGTTAGGTCTTTTTTTTGAAGATGAACAAAACTTTTTCTCAAAGTAAAAATTCAATTTTTGAATATTTGTCCAAAATCGCTATACTTCTCGCTAGTTTTAATAGAAAATAAAAATAATGCATAGATAGAATACAATTTAATTTACACAGATCATGTTAATTAGGTTTTGGCCTGTGATTGGCACCCAAGATAATGAAAGAACTAATTAAGAAAAAAAAACCTGACATAATTAAACAAATTACGAAGTTAATTCTATTTTCATTTGGATAATTCTGTTTTTTGCTTTCTTTTCAATTAATTTCATCGAAAAATGAAATAAATTATATAAAAAGTAATATTATTAGGATGCAGATTAGGAATTACGTAGCCGACAGCGATGCATCAATCTCATTACCAGAGTCCCATTGCTCGGAATTATGATGATCCCAACACCGGATAGCGTAAGCACCCAACTATAATACCCCATCTTGATGAGAATTTAAATTATTAAAATATTTCATGACAGGAGACCAATGTGTAGCAGAATTCTGTGATTCTCTCTCATTTTTTATCTTAATATTAACTGATTAAATACCTTGCACTATTTACCATGTCAGAAATATATCCTAAACTCTAACCCAAAGCATGCTGTCAGATAATTTTTGATTACAATTGGGCGGTCATCATCTCCGACGTCTTCTCGGCCATCTTGGAAACGCTTGAAACACTCATAAACTTGCGCACGTGATACAACATTCATCGCCATAAACTTCTTTTAATAAAAGATAAGTTTCAGTAGCGGTTTTACCAAGTTTTGATGTGAAATTTCACGACAATTCGTTGCTCTACTACATGTGTAGTATCATGTTTTCGGCAAAACGAAACTAATAACACCTCTTACACAAACGACGGTTCCGGTCAGACAGATTTCTCTACAAACACTTGAGACGCTGCAATCCGAAAGAGAAGGCTTTACACTGCACAGCTGTCGTGGTCGTTAGGATTTGGCGCATGCATAGTTCTGTATCAGCATCAGTCTCGTTATTTAGTAGCCATACCTCGTATAATAAATTATGTCAGGGCGTTTTAAATATAAAATTCCAAGGCTTACTTGATTTGTTTTACCTATGAATCTATGAAACTTGGGCAGTAATAACTAAATAAATAATTTACTCGCATATCAAGAATTGACATAAAAAGATTACTTGAAGACCTCAATCTAAACAACCATCTTTTTAATTATATTGTTTTATTTATTTATTTTCTTAAAAATAGATGTAAGAATTTGGAATGTTTGTGTGGAAGATTGATGATAAATGAGTTCAGTTGTGTGACAAGGCATTAGAAGCGACTCTCCAGCGGCCCGTGTGATTCATGTTTTAGTTTGACAGCAGATACAAGATATAATATTTCTCTTCTATTTCTATCTAAAAATTATATACAAAAATAAAAATAACTAGAATGAGTTTTTTTTTTGTTTAATTTTTCAATTGTAATAATGTAATTTCAAAAACGACTTCTACGATTTTTGATTTTTAAATTTAGTATACTTACTCGCATAAACAGTTCTACAAACATTTTAAATATTACGGTAAAATTCGTTTAAGGGTCCTTCTGAAAGAGAGGCTCACCTCTAACGTGCCATTTCAGTGCAAAACTATAAACTTTCCAACTATTCAATATAATTATGGTTTTGCAAATGTAACAGAGATTCCAAATTTGAAGACAATTGAAGACAAAACGAAAATGCAATAAGAATTACAATAATAAATTAATATCAGTTTACTTCTTTAATTCTAAATTTAAAATGTTTACTCAACATAATTTTGCTTAGAAATTTTAAAACGTACTCGGATTTGGATACATTTAATTTGGGTAGAGATTTAATAAATTAAAATCTTCTTCTTTGAATCAATTAAAAAGAAAGCCCTGTATTGCAACGAACTGTCTAATTATATTGATATATCAATTAGGTTTATAAGATTTCCAGATTGAATTGAGAGTCAACTGCAGGAGTCGTTATCTGTTGTAGTACGAGGGTCGTTTGAAAAGTCCGTGCAAAGTCAGAGAGATAGCACCACTGGTGCGTATCGAAGTTATGTTTAGTTAGTAGCATCTCTTGGAAGAACACACACCAAGTTTCAGCCAGATCGGTCTATTTCTTTGTGTTTGGCATTCGTTTGAATCGAGGAAGTCGAGTGATTTTCAATAAATGGACGAAAAAGAATTTCGTGAGTTTATTAAACACTACTTTATGAAAGGCAAAACGCCTCAGGAGACTAAAGAGAAGCTTGATAAACATTATGGTGACTCTGCACCTTCGATTAGAACAGTTTATAAGTGGTTTCAAAATTTTCGGAGTGGCCATATGGGCACAAGTGACGCTCTGGACGTTCTGGACGACCTGTTGAGGTTACTACTCCAGAAATCATTGATAAAATCCATGATATGGTGATGGATGACAGAAGAGTGAAGGTGCGTGAGATTGCTAGTGCTGTGGGCATCTCGAATGAACGGGTACATAATATTTTGCATCAACATTTGGACATGACAAAGCTATCCGCAAGATGGGTGCCGCGATTGCTCACGCTTGACCAAAAACGAAATCGTGTGAAGTGTTGCAAGGACGGTTTGCAGCTGTTCCAGAAGAATCCGCAGGACTTTAAGCGTCGTTTCGTCACTGTGGATGAAACATGGATACATCACTACCCTCCTGAGACCAAAGAACAATCTAAACAATGGGTTACCAAGGGGGAATCTGCGCCAAAAAAGGCGAAGACCGTTCCTTCGGCCGGAAAGATTATGGCGACTGTCTTTTGGGATTCGCAAGGAATAATCCTCATCGACTATCTGGAAAAGGGTAAAACTATTACAGGTGCACATTATTCATCGTTATTGGACCGTTTGAAAACCGAGCTGCAAGTAAAACGCCCACGATTGTCCCACAAAAAAGTCCTTTTCCATCACGACAACGCACCAGCTCACACCTCAGCAGTTGTGGTCGCAAAATTAATGGAAATAGGGTTCCAACTCGTTTCACATCCCCCCTATTCTCCAGACTTGGCTCCCTCGGACTACTATTTGTTCCCCAATATGAAGAAATGGCTGGCGGGAAAAAAATTTTATTCAAACGAGGAGGTGATTGCAGAAACGAATGGCTATTTTTCAGACTTGGACAAATCCTATTATTCGGAAGGGATCAACAAACTAGAGCAGCGTTGGACGAAGTGTATAAGCCTAAGAGGAGACTATGTTGAAAAATAAAAAAGGTTTACCCAAAAAATTAAGTAGTTTTTATTTTTGCACGGACTTTTCAAACGACCCTCGTATTGCCAGCGTGGGGAAGTGTGGTAAAAGAAAATGCAGAATGGAAAATGCCTTTACCCTTGCAGCACAAATCATTGCGGAGGGTGAAATTTATAAAATACAATATTTTTGTCTGAACTTATGATTTTCATACACAATAGAATAGACTAAGATTATTGAATAATATAATATAAACGTTAATTTCAAAAATAATGTTCTGAAATCCAGTCATGTCTATTAAATGTTTAAATGCTAATAATTTGATGAAAATTGATCTGCAGTTAGCAATTAGTGAAAACTATAACCTGAGTAGTAAAAAGATAAAATAGTAATATTTAGAGAACTACAGACGGCGGGGTTGGCTACACAGTGAATCCTGTATGATCTCAAATACACCAACCTAACATTACATCGGACTAAGTTGCTTGTCACACATCCCTGTAATTGGAAACTCTGTACTTTATTAGACCTTAAATCTTCACATGCAGCTAGTTTTAATCAGCATTCCGCGCTGCAAATGCCAAGCATTCCTTCGGCTAGGTAATGCTTTTATTTTTTTTTTAATACTACATTTATCACAAAAGGCTGAAAATATAGATTATAATATTGCGCTTATGAGTCAGTTTTGCAACTGGAATAAAAAATATAATGCAAACACTCTCTTATAATTCCATTCAGAGCGACCTAGTGGCAGGTGAGACTCTGTCGCACCCCTTAAGTTGTGGAACAATTCACCCTGCGTCCGTCTATTCGAATACCAAAAGCGCACAACTTTTTGCTGTCTGAGGGTCAGAATTGGTACACAAGTGTTGATGATGGGCCGCATTATTCCACCCTCCAATAGCACTATAAAAGCCTATTCCTCTTGAGATCATTTATTATTATAATAAAATTATTGATGGTAATATAATTTACATAATACCAAACAATTTATGACTGAAGTCGGTTTTTTCATTGCAATACAAAGGAATACATATGCAAAACGCCAGTAGAAAAACTGCAAGTAGTGAATCTGACGAGGAACATTCAGTTTTCAAATTCACACACAACTCCCTGTAATTTACAATTCTAACTTTAAATTTTAGCATTGCTTTTCCCTAGGTAGAACAGTAAATTGTTCTGAAGAGCCACAATAGTGTGAAGCTTAAAACTACAATGAAAGTTTTAGTTTTCGACCATTGTTAATTGATGATTTTGGGGAATGAAGAGGCGGTCAATAAATTCAAAAGAAAGAAATTTGTTTTTGAATTTATGGACCGCAACTCAATATTCCTTAAAATTACTAAAAATTCCCGTATGTAAAGTACAAATTGCTTTCGTCTCCGTCGGCGACGCCCAGACGGTAGTTGAACGTTAAGCCCCGCCTGAAAAAAAATAAATAAACGGTTACTTTACATTTCACATTGCAAGTTTTTACTTTTCATCATTTTCCCAAAAACAATTTAGAAGAAAATTCGTGAATCAGGGGAAAAAAAATGAATTCTAACTGCTCGTCTATCGTGGCGTTTGTGGATTACTAGTCTAATAATAGACTTGTATTCCAATAGTTACGCACGTCTGGACCAAGTTCTCAAACGGAACAGCTTTTTTCATGGCCAAATAGTATTTATTGTCTGAAGCGACACTTGCCATTATTACACGTACAAATTGAAATTTGGTTGTAATTATAATAGCATTTCAAAGGGAATACGTAAAATATTGAAGTCAACTACTTTTTGGTACAATTTATGAGACTCAAGAAAATTAAATTATGTAAGCAACGGTTAAGTGTTTACAACTGAATTATTTTTAAACATTAGAAGACATCGTAAAATTATGAACTTAACAATAATTATTTGATAATAATAAGTAGGATATCGCTTTAATAAAGCCATTTAAGTTGTTCTAATATTTGTTATGCGATCTAAGTAGAGAGAAATGGGTTTAATATTCAGTGTGTAGTTTGCAGGATTGAAGCAACTGAAAGGTTGGCTAAACTAAGTGGATATCAAGCTGCTTGGAAGTTGAGGGAGGTAATTCTGCTGAGGGTTGTTGCCTCAAGCACTGCCACTCTTAAAGCGGACCCCACACTTCATGTATTATTTTCAGTCACACCAGCGTTTTACGGCTGTTCGCTAGTCCTCATCTACATCAACTTTTTCTTTTTATACTTCTCCCACTTTTACCGCTGATGAAAGAATTTAAAAATTAAGATTCTGTTTAGTCTTCATCTAAACACAAGCAATCGCCAAACTTTTTAACGCGACCACCCTTTTGATGGTCCTACAATGAGCCAAAGACCCCCCTCTTCAATTGTGATTGGTAATATTTTATTATCATTTTAATGTTGGGCAAACCACTTCTTCAGGGAACTTGGCATCCCCTGCGGTTATTCCAGCCTAACAACACGAACAACACTTACACTGTCAAACCAAACACTCACAGAATGAACATAGGGCCTGCAGAGGTAGTTGATGTGTGCAACTATTTGGGTTTAGCGTACCCACAGGCAGGACTCGAGCTCAACACCACATACTCACTAAAACATTTAATATTTGCCTACATGGATACACAAAGACTGATACATTAGGTAGCTACAGTAGATCTTTTAAGCCACAGTGGGTTTGGCTTATAGGAAATTGAAATTTTTGAGAATGTACTCAAAAAAAGGAAAACCGTGGGGTGCCAAATTTAATATTTAATATAAATTAATATAAAATTTAATATTTAGTTTGAATAACACCTGGCGACCCGACAAAATCAAACTAGAGCAAGTGCTAACTTTACTGAAAAAGTTCTTTTCCTTTCTTGTATGTGCCTCGAAAAAACGGCTCTAGAACGATTCTCTTTGAACATCATCAGTATTTTTTTGTAGTTTTCAATTTATTTTGGATTCTGTTTAGAACAGATTTGGGAAAAAGAAATGATTAGGCTTCACCAATCCATTTTTGTGTGATGTATGGTCAGAATTTGACAATGTTGAATTGCAAACTAGTATGAAGAGGCTGCGAGATCCTACATATTTGGGAAATTCAAGGAGTACAGCTTGTTTAAAAGTATGAAATGGTAACAGGGAACAAGCGCAATGCCATCACACAGTTATAAGAGCTCCTAGTCCAGCCCCTAAACTGTAATTACTAGAGCACTCTCTGTACGCTGACAATGAAATATCGTTGAGAGTTTAGTCGGAAGTTTGGCCGGAGTCTTCGTAAAACGCCACTACGTTAGCAAATGATTACGCGTTTAGTAAGTAATGGTGATGTATAACTGCAAGACCTGACGAGCGCTATCAAATCGTAATGCAACAGGCTACATCTGCAACCTATTTATAGAAATCGACAAGTCATTTTAAAAAAACGGAGGGTGTTGTTATCAAAAGAAACCTGGCATGAAAACAATGCCAAAAAGTTGAACATTGCCCAATGAGGAATAATATCGTTTAAAGTGCTTCTTTCCCTTTCATAATGTCATTGAAACTTCTGTTATTGCGTGTCTGAGTTCTGTACATGAACCAGATGAACTAAACAGCTGATAATGGGTAGAAATCTTAGGTTTCGACCAGTCAGAAATAAAGTAAATAAACGTCCTCTATCGGATAAAAATCATCTATAAAAATATTTTGTGGTTTAGAAATTATAACTTGAATTATGGTACTTATAACTTTGCATTAACATAATTTATTATCAACTAATTATTGAGAAGCCTACAGACGAGTATCCAGAAATTAAATGGGCTTTTAATTCAAATCTACGGTGAATAGCCTTTACAAAGTGGAAGCTCGGCTCTAGATTTTACAAAAACCCACGGCCCATTATCCCAGTCGTTCATTAGGGCATTACAGCATCTCTTTCCTAGCTTGCTCCTCTTTGGGGCTACATTCACTTCTCCACATCTTAAAAAAAAATATTTAAAATATTCGCAAAAATTTTTCTAATTGCAATTTTTGTACTTATATTCAAGAAATTTGTTATTTCCTTCACAGTGTTGCTCCTTACAGGTACACTTTAAGAATTGTTATTTATTTCAACTTTCAAAAACACGCCTCATACATACAATAACACATTATCATCATAGATTCTTCAAAAGTCATTTAAATAAAAAGCCACTTTTTCTGGGTAAAAAAGTTTCTAAGAAGTTTTGGGCTTTTAGGTGGATTAAAGTAATCAAAATATAAACCAAATCAATTAGCCGTTTTTGCAAAATAAAACAATTAACTAACTATTCATTAAGCAATGTTATTAATAATTATTCATTTTAATATCAAAATAATGCAATCCATTATATTTACATAAGAACAGTTGAACTGAACTGGCTCATAGTCTTTAGACAATCTGAAGAGTAGTCACAGCAAAAGAAAAACTTATTCTTAGCAAAGATAAAGAAACAAAAAAAAATTTTTTTAATAAAAAAGAAAATGAAGAAAAAGAGAACATTTGGCTGAAGGTTTTTCATCGTTAAAAGTAGCAATGTGATTCATTCACTGGTGAGACTAAATAAAAAAATTTTACTTTCCTACAACAATTTTTGTTTTTCTGATATTATGTAAACACACGCGAACCATTTTGTAAAAAAAACACTTTATCTGACTCAAAGAGCCTTAAAACCTAAATTAAAATTACCTTTGAATACTAAAATTTGCCACGATTGCAATATTTCCCTTATAGCGGAAAGCATAAATATCTGCTGTTGACATTGACATAACATTCTCCTGCTACAATTCTCAAGTTATATTCTATAAAATAGGTTATTTATATTCACTATAGATTAATTAAAATAAACGGATATTTGAGTAAACTGTCACGTTCCGGAAACCCTTCATAAAGTCAATTTTAATGAAAAGTATTTTAAATAAGAAGCTAAACAACTGGCCATCCATACGTCAAAACCTGAAAGATGTTCGTGCGGATCTGTCGGGCAATTTATTACATCTACATTTTATTCAGCTACTTGAATTCGAATGGCCGAAGAAGCCAAAGGCCACAATAACTTGGGTTAAAAAAAAAAATCAGACGGTTATCATAAGTGCAACATAAATTCATATCACTCCTAGCTATGTGCACTGAATTGATAAGTACCATTTCTGCTTCCGTTTTTCAAGAAATGCAAACTTTCATAGTAGTTTTATGCGTTCATATACATCGCTGATAACAGCCCGAAACTATCATTAAAAAGCTATACCAACTAATTAAAAGTGTTACGTATTTAATCGTTTGAAAATAAATTTTCGTTAACTTTTAGAAGACTTCAAAACTTCCTGTAGTTTGAAACGTTTGCAGTTTCACTAAAAGGTGCCATCCAGTTCTTGACATGAATATATTCCAATAGAACAAGCAATGTCTAAACTATAAATAAGCTATTTTAGAAAAGCAAGCGCCAGGATCAACGGCCAGAAAGAGCTACATATCCTTCGCAACGCTGCAAGCTCACAGTTAATATCAACCAGTTAGAAATGTTTATAATTTAAGTTAAATGGATCCCGTTCGAATTTGATTAATCATTGAAAACGACAAAGTGCAAAGTTTAGTTAGTTAAATACAAAGTTTTGGTAAACAATTGCATTTTTGTAAAAAAAATAGAGTTGAGAATCAGCCTAAAGATTATGAAGCTAATGAAATATGTAGAATCAGTTCCTTGCTTGTTGTAAGTCCGTGTATAAAACATTTCTCAAGAAAACCTGATTTTATGAGATATTTATGAGAATTTGTGATGTTACTTTTCAATTTTAGAGGTTATTAAAGAGCAACGCACACAAAAAATTGCCAATTTCAAGAATTTGACCATTTATTATAAATTTTTGCACTTTTATTTTTGCATGTAGAGTATAGTTTTAATAAAGGTAAAGTGTTCTAGTTTTACACAGCCATTTGAAGGCTAATGCTCGCCTACGGGCTAGGACCCCACGTCAGTTACAAAATAACTCAATTTGAAGTAGTGCGTTGTCGATCAGCCGCTGTTCGCCTAATCAGCTCCAATGGATACCAATTAAAACTAATAATCAAATGACTGGATTTGGGTAGAAGCCAAATACCTAGGGAACTGGGACCATGTACCATCTCGCCGTAAACACATACATAGTACACGGATCTCTTCCAACATTTCTATATATATGTGCAACACAATTCAACTCTTCCTCTATTAAAATTTACATTCCATTTGTAAAGCCAGTGGCATCGGTACCCAATGTTTGACTAAATTTCAGTTTTAACGCAACTTACTAACAATCCCATGGGGCGGAAAAAAATTGGGAACCCACATCCCATAGTAGGGGTAAACTGTACAATGCCCAGGAGATTCTGTTCACATGTGCAGAATGTGAAGATACATACTTGTAAGTTTCCTCGCCGGAAAGCTGAAGGTAACTTTGGCGACTTATACATTCTTAAATTCACATATTTCCTATCAATTTTTACTGATTGTGTTCTACTGTCAGAACTTCAACAACAAATAGCAGATTTGACCTTCTTTTTTTTCTAGTGAGCCCTAGTTTATACTTCGTCCCTCTGGTATGATAATACCCACTGCTCATTGGTATTATTTCTTCGTTGACACAACAGACGATAGCCTGCGGTAACCTGCTATAACCTGCGGAATACTTTGAAACAAGCCCACATTTAATAGTTTCTGTCGCAGAGACATTTTTAGGCAAGTAAAATTTCTATTTCAGTGAACATGTCTATTACTGACGGCTCAACTTTAAGGATAGCTTATGGAAAATTTGGCTTTTCAAATTGGCCTCCCTTACTCTGTGTATTGCCAGCTTCACTTGCAAACGGAACGTTCTAGAAAATTCGAATTAGATGTCTGAAAAATTTGGAACCAGGAATAAGTTTTTTTATGAACTTAATCAAACGAAAATGCCCTTTTTTCTTAAACGGGTTTACTTCTCTTACTTTTTTTCAAAAATTCTTCCTCAAAAAATAGGCTACCACGATTTTCTTTAACCCCGACATTAATTATACGCTACCTCCACAATGCGATTTTATTAATATTGTACGGGCAACCACCTACCAAATATTCAAATGAAATAAATATGTTAATGATTTTATTGAAATTTTTCTTGTGATTTTTATAATTTTTTTATAACTCAAAACATACATTTAGGACTATTAAATTTTGATAAGAGACAATCTTAATGAGTGTTCACACAAAGATTATCAATTCAGACAATCTCTTAATTCATATTCCTGGTTAAATATCCATTTAGAAAAAGTCTGATTTGATGGTCTGCTGAACAGAAAGAATTTACAAAATGCCACATAACAGAAGATCTCCGTCAGAGGCAATTTTGTAATTAAAACTGTCCGGTAGGACAGTTGTATAAGGGTTGACCATCAAAAACTGCACGAAAAAGCGTAACGTTGAAAAACACCAAACTTTGACAATTTTTTTCTATTTTTCTATAAAAGATAAAATTCCCAAATTTTCTTTAAATCTTACTCCAAACCCTCCTTTATAACTGTAATTTTTTTGCAACCACCCAGATCTAATAGGTTTCGAGAAAAAAGTTGCCGAAAATGAGCAAAAACGACTTTTTCAAAAAATGTTCTTGTTCTTCTTCTTGAACAAATATTTTGTAGATGAAAATGGCCAGCATAAGGGTATGTGACATCTAATAAATTCTTAAAAAATATTAATGAAAATTAATGCGGTAAAATTACTTGAATATCAATGAAGTATTAATGAAATGTTGGGTACTTGCTGATTTGTGTACCTTTTGGCGTTTAATCAACCCTTATACTTAACTTTTTAAACTGTAAGTTTTTGTTAATGAGTACATATTAAGAGTTGCAGAGAGACTGGCTGCAATCAATAATTATCCTTTATCACTATTGTATCGCTATCTAATCATCCAGTGTTAACATTAAATTATTTACACTAATAGTTAAAGTAAAGTAACTCTTTCATGTCTTGATTCTAGTTGGCCAGTTTGAAAAAGATCTGTCGTATATTCTCCGTGAATACATTTGCAGTTGCTTAAAAGTAGCGTCACACTTGCTTTCATGTAACTTGGCTTTTAATATTAATTACGTATTTTCTGATCAAACATAAAGTAGTTTACATCTCTTTAACACAAGCTTACAGTTTAAAAAGTTAATTATAATGGTTGATTAAACGCTTAAAGGTACACAAATAAGCAGGTACCCATCATTTCATAAATACTTCATTGATATTATTCCTGTATTTTTACTGAATTAACATTTTCATTAATATTTATTACGAGGGTCGTTTGAAAAGTCCGTGCAAAAATAAAAACTACTTAATTTTTTGGGGTAAACCTTTTTTATTTTTCAACATAGTCTCCTTTTAGGCTTATACACTTCGTCCAACGCTGCTCTAGTTTGTTGATCCCTTCCGAATAATAGGATTTGTCCAAGTCTGAAAAATAGCCATTCGTTTCTGCAATCTCCTCCTCGTTTGAATAAAATCTTTTTCCCGCCAGCCATTTCTTCATATTGGGGAACAAATAGTAGTCCGAGGGAGCCAAGTCTGGAGAATAGGGGGGATGTGAAACGAGTTGGAACCCTATTTCCATTAATTTTGCGACCACAACTGCTAAGGTGTGAGCTGGTGCGTTGTCGTGATGGAAAAGGACTTTTTTGTGGGCCAATCGTGGGCGTTTTTCTTGCAGCTCGGTTTTCAAACGGTCCAATAACGTTGAATAATATGCACTTGTAATAGTTTTACCCTTTTCCAGATAGTCGATGAGGATTATTCCTTGCGAATCCCAAAAGACAGTCGCCATAATCTTTCCGGCAGAAGGAACGGTCTTCGCCTTTTTTGGCGCAGATTCCCCCTAGGTAACCCATTGTTTAGATTGTTCTTTAGTCGATGAGGATTATTCCTTGCGAATCCCAAAAGACAGTCGCCATAATCTTTCCGGCAGAAGGAACGGTCTTCGCCTTTTTTGGCGCAGATTCCCCCTAGGTAACCCATTGTTTAGATTGTTCTTTGGTCTCAGGAGTGTAGAGATGTATCCATGTTTCATCCACAGTGACGAAACGACGCTTAAAGTCCTGCGGATTCTTCTGGAACAGCTGCAAACCGTCCTTGCAACACTTCACACGATTTCGTTTTTGGTCAAGCGTGAGCAATCGCGGCACCCATCTTGCGGATAGCTTTGTCATGTCCAAATGTTGATGCAAAATATTATGTACCCGTTCATTCGAGATGCCCACAGCACTAGCAATCTCACGCACCTTCACTCTTCTGTCATCCATCACCATATCATGGATTTTATCAATGATTTCTGGAGTAGTAACCTCAACAGGGCGTCCAGAACGTTCAGCGTCACTTGTGCCCATATGGCCACTCCGAAAATTTTGAAACCACTTATAAACTGTTCTAATCGAAGGTGCAGAGTCACCATAATGTTTATCAAGCTTTTCTTTAGTCTCCTGAGGCGTTTTGCCTTTCATAAAGTAGTGTTTAATCAACACACGAAATTCTTTTCGTCCATTTATTGAAAATCACTCGACTTCCTCGATTCAAACGAATGCCAAACACAAAGAAATAGACCGATCTGGCTGAAACTTGGTGTGTGTTCTTCCAAGAGATGCTACTAACTAAACATAACCTCGATACGCGCCAGTAGTGCTATCTCTCTGACTTTGCAGGGACTTTTCAAACGACCCTCGTAGATGTCACAGACCCCTTATGTTGGCCATTTCATTCATAATAATTTTTTTGTTATAGATGAAATCTACATCAACTTTATTCCAAATTATTCTTCTGATTGATCTCTATTATGCCCTTTATTCTGTGTAATCACATGTACATGCATTTTAAAGTTAGAGTTGGTTGCTGCTTAAAACAAAATTTGAATATTCAATTCGTCCAACTCAAGTATTCAAGAGCACAAATAACACACATTTAATAAAAAAAAACTTTAAAAAAGTAGTAAAGTAAAGTAATTGCCTATTTTTTCAGGCGGGCTTTACGTCAAACTACCAATTAGATGTCGTGGACGGAGGCGACTAGCAAACATACTTTACTGTAAATTTCTTTTATTAACCATTAAATAAAGAGGAGATCGGCTACCGTAGCTCCTAAAAAAATAAATAAATAATAAAATAAATTATTCAACAATAATTATTGATTTCTCTATTGTAATTTGTTGTAGTAACTTTAATTCAGTAATTATATCAGTTATAGAGCAGAAGCTTCTCCACAATCAGTAAAGAATTCATCAAAATCTTAACGATACGAACAGAGATATACAGGTTTAAAATTTGAACGATTTACAAAACCTACAAAATTTAACCTTCAATATCTCATCAACTAATTGCGCGAAAACATTGAAATTTATACCAGTTATAGAGCTTACTTTTCTCTACAATTCGGTAAAGAATTCATTACAAACTAAGAAATACAAAGAGAGATACAACGGTTTGAAATTTGAACGAATTTGAAAACCCCTAAAATTCAACCTTCAATATCTCATCAACTAATTGCACGAAAAAGCTGAAATTTATGCTAGTTATAGAGCTTACTTTTCTCTACAATTTGGTAAAAAATTCATTACAATCTAAGCAATACAAAGAGAGATACAACGGTTTGAAATTTGGAGGAATTTCAGAACCCCTAAAATTCATCCTTCGTTTCAAATGTTATCTATTAGATCTGGATTGTTGCAAAAAATTTACAATTACAAAGGAGGATTTGCCCTTTATTATAAAGAAAATTTGGTAATTTGATCTTTTATAGAAAAAAAGAGAAAAATTGTCTAAGTTGGGTGTTTTACAACGTTACGCTTTCTCGTGCACTTTTTTGACGATCAACCCTTGTATTGTACAACTATCTTACCGGACAGTTTTAATGAGTTCTTGTATCTGTGTAAAAAGTTCCTAACAAGTTAATTTATGTCTGTTAACGCTTAACGACTACTAATATATTCAAAGTCTAATAGCTCTTCCCTTATAGCCGCTTATGACGGCAATAAGAATAAATTGCTCTAAAGATAGCAGCACATTGCAGTAAGCTATTAATGAGATACGTTGTTGGCCTTGCCGTGGACTGGAAAAATTGAAAGAAATATTTATTTTAAACAAAGTATATATTTCTTAACGTTTTGCATAAAATCTTCTTTTTTTTTTATTCAATATCTCTGTTCTGATATAAATATTCAAAAAACAATGAAAATAAAAAAAAAAAATATTGTTTAATAACTTGGTTACACTACTGCACTTAATTGCAGAGTTTATTTCATAAGAATCGTTATTTCTACCGCATAAATCGTATATAGAATAATACTTACGAGGGTCGTTTGAAAAGTCCGTGCAAAGTCAGAGAGATAGCACCACTGGCGCGTATCGAGGTTATGTTTAGTTAGTAGCATCTCTTGGAAGAACACACACCAAGTTTCAGCCAGATCGGTCTATTTCTTTGTGTTTGGCATTCGTTTGAATCGAGGAAGTCGAGTGATTTTCAAAAATGGGCATCTCGAATGAACGGGTACATAATATTTTGCATCAACATTTGGACATGACAAAGCTATCCGCAAGATGGGTGCCGCGATTGCTCACGCTTGACCAAAAACGAAAATCGTGTGAAGTGTTGCAAGGACGGTTTGCAGCTGTTCCCTGAAGAATCCGCAGGACTTTTAAGCGTCGTTTTCGTCACTGTGGATGAAACATGGATACATCACTACACTCCTGAGACCAAAGAACAATCTAAACAATGGGTACCAAGAATCCACC
>KQ034108.1:940743-1014812 GCA_000181055.3 Rhodnius prolixus
TCCAGAACGTCCAGAGCGTCACTTGTGCCCATATGGCCACTCCGAAAAATTTGAAACCACTTATAAACTGTTCTAATCGAAGGTGCAGAGTCACCATAATGTTTATCAAGCTCTCTTTAGTCTCCTGAGGCGTTTTGCCTTTCATAAAGTAGTGTTTAATCAACACACGAAATTCTTTTTCGTCCATTTTTTGAAAATCACTCGACTTCCTCGATTCAAACGAATGCCAAACACAAAGAAATAGACCGATCTGGCTGAAACTTGGTGTGTGTTCTTCCAAGAGATGCTACTAACTAAACATAACCTCGATACGCGCCAGTGGTGCTATCTCTCTGACTTTGCACGGACTTTTCAAACGACCCTCGTATTTACCTAACGAAACCAAATCATACACCAAGCCAAACCAAAAATGTAAAATCACTTAAGTGAACTTGTGAGAATTCTTCATCAGATTATGAATTGGTTTCTTCGGCGCAAGAGTATATGTAGTTATTTATTTATTTGTTTTGGTAGTTTTAAAACGCACTGTTATCTTTCTAGATCTATTGGGCCGCCCTCCTCACTGGTGCCAAGTAACATCCTTACATCTCCACCAAGTTAAAATATCTGAAAAACCTCAGAACCAAGAAGGGTCCTATGCAAAGTAATGTCCTGCTCTAACTGAATTTTAGATGTGAAATAATATAGTAAAATAATTTTAATAGACTTTTTTTACTTGGTCAAAAAATAGAAAATAGGAATACACAGGGAGTAATAAAAAAATATTTACTTAAGACAAGTAAGTAAATAGAACACCAAATACGAGGAGTGTTTTGTAAGTATCGTTTTGAAATAAAATAAAAACAAGTAAACTTTTCTTAAAATATTTATTTTTACATGAATGCATATATCTTAATCAACTTTTCTAAATAATTGCGACTAAAATTAAGACCTTTATCGTATCGTACAACCAGATAATTTGGCTTAAAAAATCACCCTTCTTACTGTACCGCTCAAGGAAACGAAACGCAATGGCTAAACGTTTGTTTTTGTACTCCTCAGTCAACATTTCTGGTACCCAGCGTGAATACAGTTTCGATAATTTAAGCGTCCGGACACAATATCATAGAGAATACTTCTTGACATTTGAGGAAACTCATTTGATAACGATTAAAACGTAAAGCGTCTGTGCTCTTTCATTTTTTCGTCAACTTTTTGCACAAAATCTTCAGTAATGACTGATCTCACGATGAATTTCAGCCGCTTTCACACCTTTACTGTCGGCGGAGGCATTTTAAGCAATCACAACTAATGTGTATAGTAGACGGTCAAATGTTTCCGTCATAGCGTCTGATTTCTTCCTGACTCGTGCAGGTACAAAGCTCGCATGCTCCAATTGCCGAATTCCAAAACGGTACTTACTTAACAAACACCCCTCGTAGTTACCCATAATAGTGCAAGTAAGAACAATGTTATAGGTGGGTGAGAAATACCTGCGTAATGTACTGGTATGTGAAATTCAAGTTTGATACTCGTACATCTTTCTGATTCCTTCAATAAATATGATTTTCGGTTTAACAATGCGGTTCCTTAAATTACTATACATAAAAAAAGAATTGATTAATCATGACTAACGAAAATAAAGTTTATTTAGCTCCAGAAATTTCATTGGAAAAAAATTCTTACTATGCATTCTAAAGTTTATTTCGAATTAACGAACTAAAATTGGTGAAGAATTTTGAAAAACCATCGCTAATAGGAGTTGTTGAATTGTGTATCTATCTGTAGCATACTTCCGCAACACAATAATTGTCCCAATAGTATAACCCCATTAATATTAAAATAACAACAAATTAGTTATAAAACAAAGAAGAGATAACAAACTTCAATAATGTATTAGAGATACATGCATTGAATTAATGATAATGTATCAATCAGCATTTACTAGTCATATAGCTGTTTTTGAATATTTTATTTCTGAGGCAATCAATAATTCTATACTGCCTTGGAGAAACGCAGCGCTAGCAGACAAACACAAAACAGTTCTGTTGTGAATCACACACGGCTATCTTTCCAGGTTAAAAAAAGCCCAAGAAAAATAAAACAAAATAAAATGGCAGAGCTGGAAAATTAATCCTTAATCCTCTGTCTCATTGGCAGCTTCTAGAAACTTGAATATTTTATTTCTGAGGCAATCAATAATTCTATACTGCCTTGGAGAAACGCAGCGCTAGCAGACAAACACAAAACAGTTCTGTTGTGAATCACACACGGCTATCTTTCCAGGTTAAAAAAAGCCCAAGAAAAATAAAACAAAATAAAATGGCAGAGCTGGAAAATTAATCCTTAATCCTCTGTCTCATTGGCAGCTTCTAGAAACTTGAATATTTTATTTCTGAGGCAATCAATAATTCTATACTGCCTTGGAGAAACGCAGCGCTAGCAGACAAACACAAAACAGTTCTGTTGTGAATCACACACGGCTATCTTTCCAGGTTAAAAAAAGCCCAAGAAAAATAAAACAAAATAAAATGGCAGAGCTGGAAAATTAATCCTTAATCCTCTGTCTCATTGGCAGCTTCTAGAAACTTGAATATTTTTTGTAATTAGATCTTTCTTTTTTTAATTTAATGACCTCTGCAATACGATTCTTGCAGCCTGATAGTTGGTAATGTTATTTTGGTTATTTACTAGAATTTGCTATTATTGCTATTATTTCAATGTAACTTGCGGATTCTTTAAGGCAGTAAAGTTATAGCTTTTGAAACTTTCCAATCTGAGAATCGTTCGGCACCTGGAGGAATTTCCTATTATACCAGGAATTATACTCTTTAGGAGTAACCGAAATAAGTGGGAGTCACCAGCTTCATGGCTAAGAGGATCAACTAAAAATTTAACAGAACTTAAGTGAAATTTGCATGTTTAGTAAATGATTGATAGTGTGTCATGAAGTTATCGGGGTCAAACAGAACTAATTTACGGTTACACATCCGGAACGTTCAACCAGAGCCCTACCATAGTGAACCTTGGTTGATTGTTGAAAGAGTGCCCGACTTTAATGGTGGTCATTGCTCGGCGAACCGTCCTTTTAAGACTTGGGTTACGACTCATGTCTTCGTTCTTCACTACTAAATTTCTCCCTTCCTTATTTTGCACCAAAGTTCCAACTTAGTTTCTAGGTTAGGATAAACTGGACTTTTTTTTTTACTTTGTGGAGGTAACGTCTTACACGACGACCCATTGTATTCTACATCATACTCGTATTCTATTTGAGCACATATGTTTTTGGAGAACGAACTGTCTAAGACAAAATTCTTGCAAAAAAAATGTGGTGGCAATTTCCAACAACTATATCAAATATTGTCTTGTAGTTAGAAGGCATCAGCCTTCGTCGTTTTAATTGTAAACCATTTTTGCTCTAGTTGAAATCCTTCACTTGGTTCATGAAAAGAAAGTGTGAAGTTGCATTTCGATGAATTTATTCTTATGAATAAATTTATAGATTTGCAATTCTTTTCAAATGTAGTTTAGGTTCAGTGCAGAAGATTGATTAACATGTATAAATTTAATCTTAAATTCCAGCAGCTCAGCACTATTCTAGCAATGACATACAGATTTTTAGTCTTCGCGCCATTTATATTGCTTTTCTGCACGCTCTTCATTTCCCTTTAATTCTGTTTCCATTATTAATATGTCTAGGCTCTAGGGGGAACTGGCTCAACCTGTTCCCCCATAACGACGCTTATCGCTCATATTGTACCGACTGACTGAGTCAGCCAAACTCACTGGTCATAGTAAACCCACAAACCAACTCTTATTCTCTAATAACAACAGAATAATCTCTTTTCGAGTGAATTTAAAATATATTTTAATTCTGTTTTACTAATTGTTTACAAAAGTAAATAATTTCTCTTCAGACTTAAGGAATTAACAAACTTTAACATTAAAAAAAATTCTTAAGTTCATTAAACTATTTATTTTTATAAGTTACAAATATTGTAAGTTGTATTAAGTTCAATGGGCACCATAATTTTTTTATATGTTATTTTTGTGTTCCAGACGCTGGGTACCGTAATTTTATAATCGACCTAGGAGAGACAAGTACCTTTATGGCTCCGCTTTGAAGGAACGAAATTCTTCTGGAGGCCTGATAGCCGAAGCTCTCTAAGGGTAACTCAGACGAGATCGGTTAACAATGAGGTTGGAGAATTTGTTTTTGTAAAAAACAAAAAAACGTAGGTGGTAGGTTAAAATAAAAATCTCTATTTCAAACAGAAACGAAACTGACTCAAACCCTCTTATTGAACGGAAAATGATTAACATATGTACACTAGAAAGATGCAAACAAAGCAATGGGATTGAAAGTAGAAATAAAACTTAACTCTAAATTATTTAGACTCAGTAACTGTAATGTAGGGTTAATGGAAAAGCTATGAAACAAGTTATACTTAAACCCGTTAAAGAAATGTACGTTAAAACTGATTCGAAAATTAAATTTTGCCATGCATAGAATCAAGAAGGATTTATCAATTGCTTTTGGTACAACTTAAGCCATCTAGCGGATTTTTTGGTTACAACTAGCATTTCACATATCTGAATATGGCATCATTATTCACCCAAACTTTTTATATAATTTATACACCTTGTTACTTTTTTGTTGCATCAGCATGTTTGCTGCATATAGATCCGTGTTCTATGGCGGAATGCAGACCTTATTATTGAAAGAATGGGTTAGGCTAGAGGCAAGTTCACAACTGCGCTTCTAGCCCATTTCTTTGGCTCCGAACATTACTTAAAAGGAGGCCAGAACCTGAGCCAGTTCTAGTCATCAGCTGGCGTAAAATCACATGGAAGTAGTTTCAGTTATTGTGGGCCTTGGATCACCGGCTCATCTTTCCTGACGCTTCATTTCTTGAGTATCTCTGGTACTCTACAGCTTCCGATTTTGCGAGGCTCCAAGAAAATGGAGAGCTGCAAAAATAAATTTTTGTTTCCAATTTTGAATTCAATTTTATTTGTAGTCGTCAGATAGGGACTTTTTAGAAGAAAGAGTCCTTAGAGAGGACTTTTTAGAAGAAAGAGTCCCTAGAGAGGACTTTTTAGAAGAAAGAGTCCCTAGAGATAGGAGGGATATTTCTCACTTACCCTAATTGGGCGACCACAGACAGGACGATGGTTAGGGCCGGATAAACTAAAAAATATTTTAGTATAAAAGTTAAGTTTATCATCTTGAGGTATAGAAGGTTACGAGATTCTGAGCCATATCCAGAACGAAAAAGAATATTGCCAATTTAAGCCATTGACTATAGATTGAGACTTAAACTTTAAGGCAATTCAAAGTTCCCGAAAATTCAACTACACATATCTTCTTTTCTATTCCATCTTCATGGCGAATTCTTCTGTCAGTATTAGAGTATGGAATTGTTTGAAATTCATTAAAATTTTCTTGTATTCTGTACGTTAAAAATAGAGATATTTAGACCTAAACATTAAGGTAATTCAAAATTCACGATAATTCAACATCCCGATCATATTTTCTATTTCATCTTTATTGCTAATATTTTTGTCAATACTAGTGTATGGGGTAGTGTTTTATTTATTGAAATTTGATTTTATTCTAACAGTTGGAAATGGAGATATATGGACGTAAATTTTGAGGTAATTCAAAGTTCTCAAAAATTCAACACCCTTTATAACGTTTTCTCTTCCAACAATGTGGTTAATATTTCTGTAAATATTAGAGTATAGGATTGTGTTACTGAAGTTAATTTAAATTTCATTGTATTGTATCTTCATTGTTTGTATTTCGGTAATTATTTTAAGGGATAATGACTCATTAAAAATTTCATTGTATTCTGTCAGTTAGAAATGGAGATAGTTAGTCCTAAACTTTTAAGTAATTTAGACAATGACTAAAATTGGCAATATTCCTGCATGATTTTCTTAGCGAAATATATTAATTGTCTTTGTGTGCTGATGTTTTAAGATTATTTCAGTTCGATTATCACTGGTTTTAAGTTAATCGAGACCAGCTCACCATCGAATATCGAACCACTTAAGCATTCTCCTGCGTAGCGTCCGTATTTCTATCCAAGTCACTCGTGTAGTTGTTATTCTGTCAGACGGGGGAGTGAAGTGAGGTAACTGGTGTGTGATCCATGTTAAATAACAACAAGTTGATAAATATTAACATTTATTGCTTCATACAAAATAACTATAATGTCAAATGGTGACAGAAGTGTCGTGAGTTTAAAATTTAACCAAGACCAAGGTAAGTCAGATACCTGCGACCCTTTTTAGAATTGATTATATGAAATATTAGTTATTAACTTAGTTGGTGTAATCATTTTTAATTTGTTGTTTTGCCATCAGGTTGTTTTTCATGTTGTATGAAAAATGCTTTAAGAGTTTACAATGTGGACCCTTTGGCTGAAAAAGTACACTTTGGTGAGACATTTATATGTATTGTTTACAAAGAAGTGTTAATTTTGTATGTACTTAATATTGTTTTAATACAATATGGGCATAATGGCGTAATGTTGGGAACTTAATTTTAAAAATGTCATAGTTATTCCGAGGAGTAATTTATAGGTCTCTATAATTTTGAGGTTAAGTATGAATGAATGTTCACAATAACTGGAAACTTTCCCTACACCACCTTGTGAATTAATTCAATGGGTTGATTCTAAAATTAAGTCTAAAAAAAATAATTGTTTAGGTGAGAGGTACTGAATTGGGTGAAGTCACAAATACTTCAACTTAAGTTGAAGAAAAGTGCATACTATTTTGCATTTGAGAAGGGGCTTATTTACTTTATGAGACATGTGTAAGTTGAATAGCTTTGGAATTAGAAGTTATGATAAATTATAATTGAATTACCTTCATCAAAGAGAGAGTTGGAAAACTTGTCAACGAGTTTGAAGATCTATTAAAACGATACTTTTATGCCAGATTATTCGGAAGTAGTTTCAAGTCCATCAATAGTGGTCACAGCATTAAAAGTTAAGTATTGCAATGAATTAATTTAGAAAAGGTGACTGTTCACTGTTTTTATACTGTCTTTTGATATAAGCGAGAAATTAATTGTGAAATAATTGTGCCTTCACTTGACCATAAATCGGACTAGCACTTACCTTTTGAAATATAAAGTGCTTTTAGAGAATCTCACCTTTCTGGCTATAGGTGAGAAGTGTGGATTAGGAGTGGTAGTATGACTGCACAGCTACTAACTTTTTGGATAGATTAAAATTCTTTATTTATTTAACTATAAATAAGATTTACAATTTAATAGTGGAATTTCAGTTCTCAGTATTATAACTTTCAACATCAAAGTAAATAATAATAAGTAAGTAAATTAATATCACAGGAAAAAATTAAATAAGCAGTATAAAGTATCACTTAATCGTTTTGTTTTTCCTATTTTTATATATTTATTTATTTCTAAATAATTCAAGGCGCGTCGACATCTGAGGTTATTGTCCTACCCTTTATAGCAATAAAAATATATAATTTCGTTATTAACTTATAATACATGTGCAGAACTTTTTTTTATTGAACTGAATGAACTAATCGTTTTTATCATTTAACAAAATGTTCATAGATTTTGAAAAGATGGGAAGTATTACTAAGTGTGAAATGCTTGGACGGACAAATATTTTAGCATTAGTTGGTGGTGGCTCGAGACCTAAATATCCATCAAATATCGTTGTTCTTTACGATGATATTGCTGGAAGAGTTTTTCTGGAAATCGTTTTAGCATCGCCAGTGAAAGCTGTTAAACTGCGAAGAGACAAGTGAGTATATTTTTTAAAAATGTTATTCATTTTTTGACTACCTGAGTACTAATCTTTTTCTGTTCTAATAAGTGGCTTGGGTGACAGCTGTTCTAATTTGTAACTGTTGCAGAATTATAATCGCAACACTGACCCAGATAAATGTATTTTCATTTCCAAATAAAATTGAACGTCTGTTTACCTTGGAAACTCGTTCAAACCCACTTGGTCTTTGCGAAGTTACGCCTATTCTTACGGCGGAAAGGCATCTATTGGTCTATCCAGGACATAAAATTGGGACGGTCCAACTAGTTGTAAGTGCGTGGACTTTTCAACTTTTGTAAATTATTTGTACACGAGAAAAACCAGATGAAGTACATATTTTTTCTTCAAGTTTTGGATTTATGATTAATTAATTCTGTTTTAGGATCTCTCCAATACAGAAGCCGGTGTTTCAAGCACTCCAGTTACTTTAAATGGCCACCAGAATGAACTGGCATGTTTGGCCATCAATCAACAAGGTACTCTAATAGCAACAGCGTCTACTAAAGGGACTTTGATCAGAGTATGGGACACTCTAAAAAGAAGATTACTAGTTGAATTACGAAGGGGTACGGATCCGGCAACTCTCTACTGGTAATTAACGCTTAGATTTAAATTTACGTTGTAATAAAGACTTCTCCACCTAATGAAAAGTGTATAGGCTACATTAATCAGTAGCTGACGAATTCTGCCATTTTCACTACACATTGTCGTTGCATTCCTTATTATGAAGTTGTCAGACAACATATTTCTTTAGGAATTCTTTTTTAAAAAAAAGTCATGGTTTAAAACCCACGATTTATTAGGAAATATTAAATATCTTAAACGGTAATATAGTTTACCTGACTTCAGTCTCAATTCCAGTTCATATATTTACGTGTTAACGTTCATATTACTGTTCACTGCTCCCAAACTTCGAGAAGTTATTTGCTGGTTATTCATTTATTTTTATTGTTAAAAATGTAAATGTGATACTTTTTTTTGTATTTGTAACTGTTCCGTAACTGCGTATTTTGTAATTTCCGACGAACTCGGATAACTATTGTATCATCTTTGTTTTTAAGTTTTCGTAAGGGTTTTCTCTTGTTAAAACTTTCTTGTAGGTGCTAACTTTGTATGTCATTAAATTAGTCTCTTGTAGTTCTTATTTCTGATTCTTTATTTTAACACTAATTAACCTGAATATATATAATGTACCCAAGATTTATGGTCATTGCTGTTTCTTAATGGAGAGGATACACTTAAAACTATAAATTAAATATCGATTTCCTGTTGCTGTTTGATGAAAAAGAATGTTTCCTGAACAATACGAGAGACTCTGCAAATAATAAAATTTAGTTAAAAATATTTTAATTTAAAAGTTTTAGTGAGTGCTCCATACCTTTGGAGCCCTGCCTTGTAAACTTGAACTTAGTCTAAATTACGTACCTTTTTTTACATTGGATGATCCGATTTTCTTATATTTATATAATTTTCCCTGTTGAATTATTTTTTTTTTAACTCAAATAATTTTTGTTTTCAGTTAACATTTAAGTTTTAAACATAATGTTTTTTCTTATTTTCTGTAATGATCTGTTTCAGCATTAATTTCAGTAAGGATTCCGAATTTCTATGTTGTTCAAGCGATAAAGGAACCATTCATATATTTGCGTTGAAAGATACACATTTAAATAAAAGATCATCGTAAGTATCCGTTTGCATAAACGAAGTATCTGTTTATTATATTAATCAATTCATTGTTTATATTTATTTTGTCATACAGTTTTTCAAAAATAAGTTTTTTGGGAACCTACGTGGAATCGCAGTGGGCTTTAGCCACATTTACTGTTCCGCCAGAATGTGCTTGTATCTGTGCCTTTGGATCCAGAAAGTCTGTTATAGGTAATTTTCGAATTACTTTTTGTAATATGTGTAATATGTATTCAAGATCTTATTCATTTTGAACTGTACTTCATTAGTTTTTGGTCTTGAAAAATCTTTTTGCACCTAAAAAACTTTTTTAAGAAATATATCAAAAACAAAAAATAGAATACAGATGTTCCTTGTAATTTTAAGTATATTCGTGCTTTCGTGCATAACATTGTTTCTTGCTCCAAATTAGTTGTTTTTTGTTTTCTTCAATCTACCACAGCTGTGAAAGCGCTATGGAAAAAATCTGTTCTATTGGGGGTTAATTTTTTAGGAGTGGACTTGGTTCTCATTGTTTTTTCTTTGCTTTCACAAATTTCTTATTTTCTTGTCTTGAATCGATCCTAGTTCTAATACCCAGAAAACATAAATACCAAATTAGGTGGCGTGGACGGAGACAATCCAGTATTTTACTGTTAAAAACTCTTAGTTGACTTCTTTTGTCTCATGAAAACAGCTAATAGAGCTACCAGTGTGAGCGACTATAGTTTTCACTACATTAGTTTCGAGGAGAAGTAATTTGACTTAAGAATAGTCGTTGGACCTGCAGAAGTGCAGAATTCGTTTTGTGGCATTCACTCCATCTTAGCTGTCTCATAAGGCGTTCGCTGTGAACAATTCTTATTTAAGAGGTAATTGGAATTCGTATCATTTATTTTATCAGTACATTTCCAATTTTCATCCATTCTGCAGGGTTAGTTCATCAGGTTTACGCTGAGAATTTGAATATCGCTTTTGCTATCTACTTTCGAGGTTAGGCAACCTTAACGTCCTTTTCTAGAAAAGATTTCTAAATATTTCGTGATTGATAGTTCCAAAAAAAAAATATGTTACAGTTAACTTTTGTGTCTTATATTTTAATTTTTATGTGATATACGGTAGTTGAGTGATTAGAGGCGAAGTGCGTAGTGCTAATAAATATGTATTATTTGTGGTACCGGGTTTGATTCTTGCTTGAATTTTATTTAATGGTTATTATGAAAATTTACTAGTAGAGTACGAGTATATTTGTTAGACGCCCCGTCCACGACACCTAATTTGGTAATTGGTTGTAAAGCCCGCCTGAAAAAATAGGCATTACTTTACATTTTTTTTTCTTTAATTATTGCATTTTCTCAAAATCTTTTGAAGATAAAAATATTTTTTGTTGCAGCTATATGTTTGGATGGAACATTCCACAAGTATGTTTTCAACATAGATGGAAATTGCAATCGAGAGTCTTATGATGTTTATTTAGAAATATTTGATGATGATGAATTTTAGTGAAAAATAATGAAGAATGAATTTTTATGTTAATTCTAATTTAAGGAGCTCACTATTAGAAAGGTTAGCACTTTCTATTTTAACATTGAAGAGAGACTAATAGTTTTTTGGTACATTTAACAGTTTAGCAAATGTGTGAATCGAGAATTTCGATCAATCTGTGAAAATATCCCTGCCAATTAAACCCTTTCTTATGGGAGGTTAAAAGTAATGAAGTTTTTACCAATGTTCTCGAACACTCAGCCTTTTAATTATTTATATCAGAGCACTCATCATCATCCCAGCAAGTTTCTTATTGTTGATAACTACCTCTGTAAATTATAAAGATAAATAACTAGTTAATAATTTGTAATACCCCATTTTTTTTTTTTTTTTTTTTTTTTTTTGTTAATCAATTTGTTTCAGATTTTTATATTAATGAAATTCAGATTGTTTGGTTCACACAAATATAGAAAATAGGAAATAAGTAATAAATTTGATAACTATTACAAAACAGACAGTCTAAACAGAAATGAATTATTTGGGTTAAAATTGTTGTTCTCTGTAAAACTTTATATACACATTGGTGATATGACTTGATTGAATTCCATTAAATATATAACAAACATTTTTTATATCTTTTATAGTTCAAAATAAGATGAACAGACCATAATATTTTCATTTATATTTTCAATTGAAATAAGAGTGCAGTAAACTTCGTATTGTATCTGTTAACAGTTTTATTAAAATGTAATATTTTTGTTTATAATTATAATTTGGCGTAATAAATCTTATTTTGTTCGTGGGAATATCTAATGTCCGATGTGGTTAGATTGAATTTTTTCGTAATTTGTAAGACTTCAACCAGCCAAGTGATGATTCGTTATCCAACTTTCTAATTTGCTGGACCAATTATATTGGATAACTTTATTAGGGGGCTGGTGTATTATTAGAAAGCATTTTTATTGAAGATTTTAGGCCTTACATTATTAATCAGTATCACATGATGATATTGATTGTACATTAACACATCGGCTTCCATCAAAGTCAATTTTAAGGCATTTAATTTAAATATTATTGTATGTTCTAGTACGTTTGTTTTTTGTTTTGTTGTTTTTTTTTTTACAGGTTTTGGATTTTCATCTGAAAGATTTATTAAATTTGTGTAGAAAAAGGTTAATTCACATTGTTAATTCACTATATAACTCGTGAATTTAATCGCTGAAGGTGAATGAAAATCCGAAACCATCCAGAATGAACAAAAACAAGCGTGATCAATCTTTGTAACCCGGGATTTGGTTAGCGCTCTGGAAGGATTGGTAAAGTTTACTTGAATATTTTCGTTGCTTTTTTAGATATCATAAGAGACCATTTCATTAGGATGTTGAAAAACTAAATGGATTGGGTATGGAACCCTGAAAATTCATTATCAAGGATGGTGTTTAACCATTGTACGTGTAGCTACTGGCGCGCTAGTTAACCAAGAACTTAAAGTTTCCATTTTATTTTGCTTGTAGTACACGATACTTTTATGGAATTCCTTGAATGGTTTTAGCTTTGCTTTCAAGTAATTTAATGTACTCTCAGCATTTTTGTGGAACATTGTGCCAAAACCATTGAATTAGACAATAAATCTGAATCATCATGTGTGGTTGAGAAACGTGCTTAACGTAGCCTTCGTTCAGTAAATAATATTTTTGGTAGACATCGAGGAGTACACGGATGAAAATATGCCCCTCTGTAACATACAGACGATTTCTAACTGACTGTCAATTATTTATTTTTAGTAGTGTAAAATTATTTTATGGGGATGCTACGTGAAACCCGTGATTTTTAAGTATGCATTCCTAATACTACATTAAAATAGTCAAAAAATATGCAAATACAATAGCAGTATCCATGTCCCATTAATTAGCCACTACAGTTTATCCAGCTGTACAAATTTACATATTTGCAGACTTAAGTCACGAGCTAAATAACCAAGCACAATTGCAGAACTGTAAAATTAACACTTAACTGCTGCTGGTTTTCATAAAAGCTCAATTACTCATAGCAGCACTAAGAATTGGCGGGGGGGTTAATCATATTAGTGCGAATTTTTAAACCACTTGGTTTGTACAAACAAGAAGCCCGAGGAGCTGGGCTTAAAACCAACAATCTAGCTAACTTTCAGAATGAAAAGTTACTTTTACCTTGTTTCGCTATCGCGCAAACTCTCAATTCGCACTTTTCTTTGGAATAATGCGAATCAATTTTATGTTAGATATCTCTCATTACAGTTTACTTTGTATGCCAATTTTTTATTCTGCTCAATATTTAAGGATGCCTGGATTCAGGACATGGCCTTAAGCTACAGCACTATGTATTTAATTTAATATCAAAAAATAAATTTGAAGAAAATTATGTTAAAGGGTTTTGGAAATGGACTTAAATGTATTGGACATTCAATCTCTACCTTTTTATTTTTAAAATTTAACTTCCGGCGATTTGTAAATATTGTATTTAAATTAAATGCTTTATTGGCTGTGTGGGATAAGTCCATGCAAACTAAGATTTTTTTTCTGCTAGCTGTGGTATTACTCACTGATACCTTGTTTGGGTTTAGAATGAAAAAATCCCTGCATTCCAGCTAACTTCATTTTGAAAACATTTCAGACCACTTCCTAGACTTTTTAACTAGCACTCCAGACTCGTGTTTTGGAACTACAGGCATCTTTGGTCTTCTGCTTGTACATAGGGTATATATATATATATATATATGCTAGTACGTAAAATGGAAGGCCTAGAACTCTACAGGGATCACATGTCCTGCCAAGTAGAATACAAACCCTGCAATTTGAATTCTCTGTCGCTAATCCGACGCTCCGTATATTATCAATCTCACAACGAGAATGTTTCATTCACATCGAGCAAAATCGCGATCTAACAGATTCCACAGCAGGTCTCGCTTTACCTTAATCCTCTTATGTAGACATTCTTCAGAAGTGCATTTTCAGGAAATCTTGCATTTATTTCATTCGCCTCGCTACCTTTTTGTAACTGATTGTCGCAGGAAACCTCCATTCTTGAATATTTTCGCTATTGTTTATATAATTAATAAACAAAAAAAAACTTATTTAATGAGATTTGGACAATTCGATCATCCAGTTTCGGTCATTATCAAAAGTGCAAAAAAAGCGTAATTTTTAGTTCTTAAAAAGAATCTAAATAAATCCTTTCAATAGGTTTGGGGATGAGAAGTACTGCTCTTGCGTGCGTGTACCTCTTCATCTACGTTACATATGTATAAACTTTGCAGACGTCATCCACATTGTAATGGGTTCACATTAGGAATAAACCCAGATGGTATTAGTATTGGTGTTTGGCTAAGATTGAAAAGGTTGTAGGAACATGTGGGCTAATTGGTTTGAAATAAGGGGGCATTTTTCTTTTAATTATCGTCATTCTGGACTTATATTATTTTCCCTATTAAATTTATGTATCACATCGTTCATTACAGACTCTGATAAGTTATGTATATAAGATACATATATCCTAACAATTCTGATTTGGATATTTTCATATGGATTGAAAGGTGTAATTAAAATCAACGAATGCGTTCTTTTGTTTTTACGAAATAATCTTTTGTAAAACTCTAGGTTGGTTCACGTATTTCTTTTCTAGTTTATAATTATATTAATTAAAATAATATACAAATAAAAGTCATAAATTTATTTTTGAATATTACAGTTTATACAAATATTGTACATAAAAAATGTGGCTTTGTAATATTAAATTGTATATACTGTAAATAAACTTAATTTTTGTAATAAGTGTAAATTTATTTGGGAGATCTAGTGAAACAAAAAAAGTAAATTCTATCGACTTGGACTTGAAAATTGAAAAATTTAATGTGAACGCATACACGACATTCTCTTACTATCAGACTCAAAATTTCTAATTTACAAATTTTGTTGAAACTCCGAACATTTGAGTAATATTTTATTCTTACCACTTTATAGGGAATCTACCTATTCACTCCGCACAGAACCTTTAATCGAATTCCCGGGAAAAATATATCTAGTCAATTTGTAGATTTATTTGTAATCACATTCAAAGTAAAGTGAAATCGTAGGTGCCGTTTTGCGAGAAAACCGTGTTATTTCGTGGAAGTGCGTTAATGTAGCCATTCTTCAAATTTGGAAATTTCAATAATTATTCATCAACTTTGGAAATTCAATCTCAAATTGGTTTCCTATTGAAATTATATAAGAGGCTAGCCTGTCAAATACAGTATACATTTTTACGAAACTTTATACAATTATAGACAAAAGTTGTCTCCACATACAGGTGAAATATAAACAAAATCTATCGAGTAGTTAGCGAGATATTTGAAGTTAAAGATTTCACTGTTTTAAACGAAACCGAAATATAACTCTAAATATCTCGTAAACTACTCGACAGATTTTTAAGAAATTTTATACAATTATAGACAAAAGATGTCCCCATATACAGGTGAAATATAAACAAAATCTATCGAGTAGTTTACGAGATATTTGAAGTTAAAGATTTCACTGTTTTAAACGAAACCGAAATTTAATTCTAAATATCTCGTAAACTACTCGACACATTTTTAAGACATTTTATACAATTATAGACAAAAGTTGTCTCCATATACAGGTAAAATATAAACAAAATCTATCGTGTAGTTTACGAGATATTTGAAGTTAAAAATTTCACTGTTTTAAACGAAACCGAAATTTAACTCTAAATATCTCGTAAACTACACGACAGATTTTAACGAAATTATATACAATTATAGACAAAAGTTGTCTCCATATACAGGTGAAATATAAACAAAATCTATCGAGTAGTTTAAGAGATATTTGAATTTAAAGTTTTCAGTCTGCATAACGAAAGAAAACTTTAACTCTAAATATCTCGTAAACTACCCGACAGATTTTTAAGAAATTTTATACAATTATAGACAAAAGTGGTCTCTACATACAGGTGAAATATAAACAAAATCTATCGAGTAGTTTATGAGATATATGAAGTTAAAGATTTCCCTGTTTCAAACGAAACCGAAATTTAACTCTAAATATCTCGTAAACTACTCGACAGATTTTTAAGACATTTTATACAATTATAGACAAAAGTTGTCTCCATATACAGGTAAAATATAAACAAAATCTATCGAGTAGTTTACGAGATATTTGAAGTTAAAGATTTCCCTGTTTCAAACGAAACCAAAATTTAACTCTAAGAATCTCGTAAACTACTCGACAGATTTTTAAGTAATTTTATACAATTATAGAGAAAAGTTGTTTATATGTACAGGTAAAATATAAACAAAATCTATCAAGTTATTTACGAGATATTTGAAGTTAAAGATTTCCCTGTTTCAAACGAAACCAAAATTTAACTCTAAATATCTCGTAAACTACTCGACAGATTTTTAAGAAATTTTATACAATTATAGACAAAAGTAGTCCTCATATAAAATAATATAAACTAATATAATATAGGTAAAATATAAACAAAATCTATCGAGTAGTTTACGAGATATTTGAAGTTAAAGATTTCACTGTTTTAAACGAAACCGAAATTTAATTCTAAATATCTCGTAAACTACTTGACACATTTTTAAGACATTTTATACAATTATAGACAAAAGTTGTCTCCACATACAGGTGAAATATAAACAATATCTATTGAGTAGTTTACTAGATATTTGAAGTTAAAGATTTCACTGTTTCAAACGAAACCAAAATTTTACTCTAAATATCTCGCAAACTACTCGACACATTTTTAAGAAATTTTATTAAATTTTAGACGAAAATTGTCTCCATATACAAGTAAAATATAAACAAAATCTATCGAATAGTTTGCGAGATATTTGAAGTTAAAGATTTCTCTGTTTTAAACGAAACAGAAATTTAACTCTAAATATCTCGTAAACTACTCGACAGATTTTTAAGACATTTTATACAATTATAGATAAAACGCTCATTTTTAATTTTTTTTTACACTCTATCAGTTTATTGTTTATATTTTATAGTGTTAGAATCAAATATTTTGAAATGAAATCGTATCCCTCCACAGGCAATTGGTTTTTTTTTTTTTTTTTTTTTTTTACAAACACTTGTATATATTTGTACAGATGCAAATAGATGTAAAATCCAAAACAAATAGAATTTGTTGATAAAAAAAATTGATAGTATTAGTGCCATACAAATGTAAAACTGCAAAATAGGCTAATATAGAGAAAAAAAAAAGTATTGTTATTTTTATTTTTTGGACGTTTGTATACTGAAGCAATAATTATCATTTTGTGAACAGGCTGAATATGGTTGGGGGATCTTCGTTGACTGCATGGTTTGCTCTATGTTTTTGGCGTCGCAGATTTCTGATTATAATATGTATGCTACTAGTTATTCTGCTCGTGACCATCTATAACACAAAATGTGCATTCACAAATTGTGAAGAAGGTTTAACTTTTAGACCTCTACCAGATCTAAATAAAAGGGCACTTCGTGAAAGATCGTCTGTTAAGTTTTTCCCTATCCCATTACTAGCTGAAACGCAACTCACTGCAAAAAGTCAGCAAAATATTACCCAAGAAAATGTTTCTGATGGAAAACAACTGCCTAAACAGGTAACATTCTTTTGATATTTTCCTTTTTTTAAAATATGGATAAGGTAAATTTATAAAAGAAATCACTAAATAAGGTCTAAGTCTAAAAGCAATACCTCAATTAATTTAGAAATCTCCCATAGTAAATAATTGTCTATTAGGAATTTTAAAAATTCGACAATTTCTTTCAGGTTAAAGCTGAATTGTCTAAAAAGTGCTCTGTGTTCCCAATAAACTACAATAAGAACCTGAACTATCCGTACTTTATATATTAGAGCAATAAATCTCCTTTTTTCAGACATACAGCCAAGATCCTGTTCCGAACAAACTAGCTTTCTCCTGACTCACGGTATCAACAAACCACGTTACTATCAGCCGTTACTTTCTTCCATTAACACCTTGAAGGACTCTCCCCTATTGGTCTGACACAAACCTTAACATCGATCGCCTCTCTTAGACCCCGATTCATCTTGTAAGTTTTGGAGAGAAAATATTGTTTCGCATACCTTCATTTCTTAGCACAAGCTTCTCAATTACATTTCATCGTGTTTAATAAGTATTAACATTATTAATGTGTTTCATACTAGGACACCAAAATGCAATTGCTATGTAAAGTTAATGACATAAATAAGCTAAATTATTAATTTAATTTTATAAGTTTCGCTAAAAACTAAGAAATTTATTTTATCAACTTGAAATAAATGGAAAGCACTTAAGAAACCAGTAGGCAATTTACACATTTCTTCACATTTACTTTCTTCTGGAGGAATAATTAATTTTTGTTTTTACATTTTACACTTCAATTTACTATTTTTGAAATGAAGGTTTTTCATTAACTTTCTAATATACCTTTGATATTGTAATTATCTTTTTAATTTTGAACTTTTATTATTGTATTTGAAACTCAATTCTATTTTTATGGGAAACAAGGCCTTATGAACTTAGTGCTAGTACCTATAGTATCTTGAATAAAATATTATAAATACTTAATGTTGTTGAATATATTTACTTAATTATTTTATGTATTTATTCAATTAAGTGTATCATTATCAAATACGAAAATATTTAGCAAAGTGTGCGCCCTCATACTGTATTTATAATATTTTATTCAAGACATTACAGATGTTTTATAGGTACAGCTAGTTTTCAAATCTACTAAACAAATTTCTAACATCTAATAACTAAAAATTCTTTATTTTTCTTCAGGACTGTAAAAAAATTATGATCTCGTGTAATATGATCTGGGGCTTTCTCTATTTCGAAATTTTTTGAATTAAGATAACTCAATTGATCGCGAGAACGTTAAGACTCTCTCTATACTTATCACTAATTCATTGGTATTGAAAACATTCGGTTATGAAACATACCACCCATCGCTCTTATACTAAATTTCGTAATGACAAATTATCTTCGCACTTTGACTTGAAACTAAAAAAGTAAATGAAATGAGTTTAAATCAATATTGAATAATTGAAAACTTCTTCATAAAACAACACATGCATCCTTATTTTTATTTGCTTAAGGGGGAAAACATATTTTCTGCCTGGTGAGAAAAAATACTCTTCAGATCCTTCTAAAATTTGGATTTGTAAGGTTTTTTTTTGTTATTATTGTTTTTGTTATTATTTTTTAGTCAAACTGTAAACATATTAGATACTATTTTTTCGCAACAAGTTACCCAGATTTTGTAGGCAAGGCTTAAAACATAATTTATTAACTAATTTTGCAAATTTATGAAATGAAAACCTGATTTAAGGCATGTGCGTAAGTAAGAAAACTTTTTTTTCACCAATTATAGCTACTTTTACAGGAAGGACAGTGAAATAATTTCCTTCACATTCTTGAGTTATGTGAGTAAATGAGAAATTGTTAGGCGAGTAAACAGTTCATGTTTAAATTATAAGGTGAAAAATTCGAAATATATTAGTATTATTGCATACAGAATATCAGTTAATTAAATGATTTTTTTTTTTTAATAACAAGTAATTGACAATCAAGTAAACCAAGACTATTAAGTAATTTTTAAACATTCACAATTAAGAAAATGTATATTGTATTGTATCTTTTTTTTTAGCAAAAACTGTTTCAAAATGAATTTGCTGAAAAAGATAATTTTACAACTAATTTAAGAATGAGGTCCACCCTTTATCAGCTCGGCAGAAAAGGCTTTTAATTGCTGGCATCCTCTCACCTCTTCGTTCAACATGGGTAGTTCAGTAATGTGGAAATCTTCGTACAGGTCTTGAATCTATAACCACAATCTTAGATTAACAGGATAGTTAAACTCTACTTACCGATTTCCCCCCAAAAAATCAAAATAACTTTTTATTGAAAAATATCCTAAACGAAGCTGATTTTTATTCATGTGCTAATAGTATCTCAAATTCGGAGAAAATAGGTGTTTTTTCCTTAAAAAGAAACTCAGAAAACAGTTCTGTAAAGTCGCAGTTTGCATCTTGTTAAACATGGAACTCTAGAAATACTTTGTAAATTATTAAAAAACAGATTCGGAGCATGCATATAGCACTTAAAAGCGAAGTTTAACAACAGTTACACAGAAATCTCTATAATATAATTTTTTATGGAAAAATGTTTCAAATAAATGTGATAGATCCCTGCAAGAGGTAGCTGTGGCATGCAGCTACTTGGGGAGTAACGACCCCAAGGGTACCTCAGTTCCTGCAGAATGCACATTCATCAGAAATTTACAAATATTACTACATAACATCACAAACAAAAATTTACATATAAAGGAGTTAATATTCGTCGCCCAAGGTGTTTGAAGCAAGAGTGAACAGTCGAAGACTAAAAGGATCACCTAAAAGCAGTTGGTAGGAAGGAGTACGAGTTTCTGTTACAGGTAAAGAAATGGACTGGGGAAAATGAAGAGAACTGGCATTGGGCAAGGTCGTTCGGTCCAGGTTAGGTAGACAGGCTCCTCATACCGCATAAGTTGTTGAGAAAAAATCGATTGTAAGATGATGATGATTTAAAGAGATAGATCTATATAATTAATTAATATACTATGATTCCAAAACTGTGATGCATTCAAGGTCATTATCGTGAATATCGCGTCACACTTAAAACAAACCAACAGCAAAATCGTTCTTCCGCTTCAAGGATTTTCATCGAATCACAGTGTTCATGTGAATACCTCTTTTCTTTCTACTATAAATGGAATAAACAAAAACCCTGGCCATCAAATTCTCATATCTAAAGAAATTGGTGTCTGGAAAGTACATTGAGTTAAATGAAAAGATGATTGCAGCCGAAAGGTGGGTAGATGGGCATTTCACACTTTCGAGATTAATAATTCAAGGCATAGAATCACATTTCATTAAGAAAACGCTATCAATGTGCATGACTAGACATCAAAGCGGCTAAAAATGGACTTCATAAAAAGCAAGCATTTTGTATATAACAGCTTCATTCATGACCAGATCGGGACCATTTCATTTTGCCTAGTATGTAATTGATGGAAACATAAATAATTTTCACTTTGAGAGACAGGCTACGGTCTTTCTATAGCCGCCCAAAATATTTTCTTCGGAAAATGTTTCAGATAATAGTGATAGGTCTTCGAAAATGAACAGTGTATAAGAAGTTTAAAGAAAGTAATGGAATCATTTTCGAGAAAATAATGAAAACTTAAAATATTCATACCTGAAGTATTTCGGCCAAAACCTCAGGATCGGAAACATCAACATTATACGAAATCTTAAGTTCCAACTTTTTAAGACTTTTTATTTTGAGATATTCTTTAAAAAAATAAATCAATCAAAAAAACACGCTTACTTACATAAATACACTTTGCTTGCCCGAAAACTCAAGTTTCAAAGTTTCTGATTTGAAGAGAAGAAATTAAAAATCAGTAAAATTATGCTTTCAGGAATTCAGGACTAAAACTTCAGTTCTGAAATGGAAGCATTTGATGATTTTTCGGTTTTGAGATTAGTTAACTGTTCACTTGCACATAAAAACTTTTCTTAATTTTATCAAACCAATTCAAGTCATAAGAACTCAATTTTGGACATTTGTCCTACTGGTATACATTTCTTTTTTTTCAGGGTGAAGATTTGATCTAGGTAGAGATTGTAGCCAACTCACCTGGGTAAGATATTTTCTCTGCATTTGGGAACGGGCAGTACACAGATCGCAGTTAGTACTGGAGGTCAGCAGCTGATTGACTACCAAATTATGCGTGTCTATATTTAAATTATAAAGTTGTTGAATTAGCCGCTCTGTTTCGTACAAAGATAGAAATTCTGGTATGCATACACAGATGAAGGTTGTTAGTTCCTGTAACATAAGGCAAAACAAGTTAATATAAATTATTCATTGCCCAGATCTTCGCCTATCTCAGTCTAAAGGAGGTCTCTCCAGTGCTTAACTGTGATTGTTTCTTCCTATTCCGTGAGCTCTACGCTATGTCCAGGCACTTAAGATAACTTTGTTTTACTTGTCCAGGTTATTAAGTGTGTTAAGGTATTGCCAAACCATTTTTGAGATAATAAGATAAATATAACTCAGCACCTAATAGCGTCCTGACTATCGGAAAGGAACAGTACTTCCTAATTCCAAAATATTTAACCGAGGTTAAATTAGATGCGCCTTTCTAATCTATAAATTATCGCCTGGCAGATGCTGTGAAATTGAATCACAGGCTCTGAGTGTCTCATTCTTGACCAAAATCTCACGCTCTGTACCCTCAGGGTTTTCCGACCCATTCCTGGCCACAGATTCTTTAATACCAGAAAAGTTCATATCAAACCAGAACTAAACTTTTTTTAATAAGGTGGCGTAAAACTAAATTTCCGGTGAAAATACACAATACTGTCCACTGAAAATGAAAGACAAAAAAAAAAGTATTAAATTATCAGTTACCGGGTTGACAAACTGCTTATTTAACTCTTTGATTGATTGGGTGATCTCTTCCAGCATTTTACTTAGATCTTCTATAAGGGTTGGAGGTCCTCCGAAAATCATATTTACCTTTAAAAAAAATATGAAAAAACCATAAATATGAATTCTGTAACAGTGATGAGGCTTATGGGAAGCTGTTGAGGAAATCCAGTCACAACATTCACGCACTTGGTGTAGAACTGGCAGTGTCTGAAGAACTCTTAGCCACTCCAACAATGAAAAGGGGCGAAATGAGATTTAAGGTAAAGCTGGGTGAATGTTGTTTTACACTTTCTTTATTACCAGACCTCGCGCAAATTAATACTTGTCAACTTCCCTTAAAAATTCTATCTAACGCATTTCAACATAAAAGTAGAAGAATATGACAGAAGTAGATTTAATGACGTAGCTCTGAGGCAAGTAGTCAATGATTGGATCGGAAACAAACGATCTTTTTGCTGAAAAAAAGTAATTTCAGAAAAAGTAGATATTATTCTGGAACTATGAAATAGTATCATCACTGATTCGTTCCTGATGAACCACCAATACATTTCCATCTTTTCTGCCAACAATTAAGTAAATTTACTCAAAAATGACCCTGCGTTATCTAGCTTCGGTCTTGATGACATTGAATTTATTTTACAACCACCTTATAACTTAATCCTTGTGTCTCGGCACACTTTCCTGAAGGGAAAATATAATAACTTAATGTAAGGCTCCAGCTTTCATAACATTTTGTAGTTAGAAAGTCATTGGGATACAGTGTTTTTAAAAGTATTATGGAATCTCAATATACTTAGTTTTAAAAGAAAATAAATTTGATTTAATTTAGGTATTTTACTTTCTGAATTGTTTTGTAACTGGGGTTCATTATCTTATTTTAAGAATTAGGACAAGGAGGAAAATCAATAATTAAAATTACGAAAGGTGTAGGAACCGCTGAGTCGACACCGTATCGTATATAAAAACTGGGCTACTGGCTGGCCAGCCTCTCACTTTTTTTTCGGAGGGCCCGTTGTTCAGCGGAGGAGCCAGCTGTCTAGCAGAGGAGCCAGCTATCTAGCAGAGGAGCCAGGGGTCTAGCGTGGAGCCAGTGGTCTGGAGGTACAGAGGACTGATGCGGTTGAAGGGGATCGTCGGCTGGATGGTCCTGTTGGCTGGTAAGTGGTAACCCAGTGGTAATTTAATTACGGTATTGGTTGAGCCCCAGTCGGGTCGACTCAGTGGTTGCTAGGACGGGATTGATACTTGTATTTGGAGGGGAATATTCAACGGGGTTGGTTTATGTAAAGGGTGGAGCGTAGGATACGATTTACTTTGGGTGTTTGTCGATAATTTGTTGTTCTTTTTCTAGTTTAATAAATAATGAAATTATCTTGAGTTGTAACTAAGTAACCCCTCCCTGTTCCCTCAACGGGCGTGTCAGGAGCGGCCAGCCCCTTACACTTAACGAAAGTTAAAACTGGAGAGGAGGAGTTTTTGAGTTTCTGTAATCAATATCCTTGACAAAAACACTCTAACAGTCTGGTATAAGGGTTGATTAAACGACAAAAGTTACACAAATCAGCAAGTACCCAACATTTCATATTTCAATGCCCAATTTCATCCATTTAGAAACGTTCGTTAAAAAGAAGTTGTGTTTTATTTAAATTTGTTATTTTTTTCCCCTATTTCTTTTAATACAATTACGGCTTTCTAAGTTCTTTACTTCGCCTGTGAACAATGTTTTCGTGAATCCTTAGTAAAAACAAAAAAAAATCCATTTTTTGTGCACCCTTTTAATATCAAGGGACGTTACTCAGTTTCAATATCTAATGTTGAAACTAACTTCAGCTGACTGTCACTATAAACAAAAGAACCTTACCTGATTAATAAGCGGAGTAATTCTGCACTTATATCTGATTATCTTTTCCAAACTCTTCTCAAACGTTTGAGGGAATGAGAGTAAACGTAGAGTGTGTCCGGTTGGAGCAGTATCAAAAACGATGATCGAGAATTCCATTTTATTGACAAGTCTAAAACAGAACCATTAATTTAGGCAAGTGTTACTCCATATAAAATTCACGTGTTCTGCTGCATAAAGATACAGCGACAAGTGAATGTGAGGTATTTGTTAAGATCGTTAATCCTAGGGCATCCTAGACAGAAAATTTAAGTTTTTGGAAAACAAAATTGAGGAAAACAGTGACCTCAGTAAATGAACAGAAAGTGACATTTTCTACAGTGAACTGAAAAAAAATATCTAAGCGCAACCTAAAATATAAATTTTAATAAAGCTAAATCTAAATATAAATTTGTAAATGAATAAATGCCATTTAATTTGTCGTAAGCCGCAATATCACAGAACAATCTTTTAACATCAGTACAGTTTAATCTTATTACGCCTCAAATTACAAGAGTATTGTAAAAAAGTATTAAAAAAAGTATTACAAGTAAACAAGAGTATTGTACTTACTTTAACACTTCTGCAAAACTTACAGCTTCGTCCACGCCAGGAACAGCAGTCGCTACATCGTTATAGAAGTCCCGCCAAAAGTTTCTTTCTACCCTTTCATCAATTTCCTCTTCTGTTGCAAACCTCGCTCCAGTTTTCGGATCTATTTCCTTTTAAAAGGAAATTATATAATAAATTTAAAAATTTCACTACAGTAACAGTTATCTGACTTTAAAACTCTTATCTTTCGAATAGTTATTATTAGGAACCAAGATAAAAGAAGCTTGCAGACAGGGTGTAGAGTGTCAATGCTAGGTAAACGTAGGAAAACTGGCAAAAATCTTCCAGACCGAGATAGTTGAAATACATTTGAGCTCTTGAGATTATAAGAGAAGGATAATCAATTCCAGATGTATAATTTTCTCAGACAGTCAGGCTCAGACTACTTGGTTGGACATTTTGATTGCCCGGGCATTTAGTACAAAAGCGTAATGATACGATAATCTACCGCACGGCAAAATGTCGCAGTAGCGCAGCAATGTTGGGTGCAAACCTTATGCCAGAGTCAGGCGAAAAAGTTCACTGGCGAAACTTTACTACGTACGACATTCTCCATTAACGCGGAAGGTTAATGGAACGAGCATAGGTCTCTTGACGAATTACTGCAGACTGAGAAAACTATGCATCGCATAGCTGTGTGGGTTTAAAAAAATAAATAAATAAGAAGAAGAAACGGTACACACTTAATGAACGTTTCCAATCAGTGTGGAAACATCAAAGTTCAGCACTTAGGAGAACAAAAACTCACGGAATTTTATCTAATCTAAACTTAATCCAGTTTTTAAATTAGAGAATTATGTTTAGAATACAGACAACAGATGGATTCGCACACAGATATTTAGGCCATTTAATTCAGTTTTATTTAGCATCAGAATTAAATGAGATTAGAAATTTGATATTTTCATATATAACTTTATAAATGTAGGTCAATGTCTGTATGTAAATAGTAAAGAACTAATCTCTGAAGATGGATGAAATTCAGACACCTGTTTGCGTTGAAACACAAGCACGCCTAATTGGATAAATTATACTATCCACAACTACGGTCCAATTTTGCACGGATCGCGTTCGCTTGATTTTATTTGCAATTTTTAAGAAATTAAGCATAATATTTTTGAAATACGTATGACGTCAAAGCCAATCAGCTGGTCCTCACTAAATATGTTCACCTAACAGGGCATAAACCATGTGGATGTGTATGATTTTACCGCATGTAATATATTTTTGTGTTTGGCCAAGACACCCTTTAAATAGAAACTACAAAGACAAAGCAGTGTGTAATGAAGAAATTATAAAATTTACACTTTTGGACGCTAAAAACATTATAGAACTTATATTAATTTCAACAATCAAAACTTTACTAATATTGAAATCATAGATTCTCTTATTAATGCTGCGGCATTAATGTAAATACTTACCATAGCGTACAAGTTTTTGAAAGTATTCACTAGTGAGGGTATTCTCGTGAATTTTTGGCCAAAGGCGTCGGAAAGATTGTGGGCGGGATCAGTGGATATTATCAAGACTGACTCGCGCACCTGAGCAAGCTGTACGGCCAAACTGCAACTGCAAACATAAGTACTTTATTAAATAACTATGAATGAATGAAACATTTATGGGCATATATGTATGTTAATGATTTGAGCCAACATAACATCTCATACTGCTAGTCCTGGTAAGAGAGAGGACGCTATGCCAATTTTTTTTAACGTTTCGGTTTAAACATTTGAAAACTTCCCAAGGTAAGTCAAGATCACGCCCATTTTCGGTTGTCAGTTAAAGAATTGTTAGAATGATTTATTTTATCTCATTTATTTCTACCTACTGTTTGCTTCGGTCCGTGTCACACTTTCTTTAACAGAGACAGTAATCAGTAATTTTTTCTTTTCTTTTTTTTTAACCCAAAAAGTAGTATCAGCGAAGAATTCAGCAGAAAGATGACTTAAACAGTCAATTACAAATATTTTCAGTATTCAATTACAAATAATAAGACGTAATTAATTGAAAACGTCATTATTTGATTATAATATACTCCATTAAAAAAAAAGTAATTCAAGTAGTCCAATAAATTTATCGGGATTAGAATAATTTTAACACTGTATATCTTGTAGTTCGTAAAGAGCTGGTTTGAATTATTCATTTGTGAAGGTTTACTGAAATTTGAAATTGATTTATAATTAAATAAACTTGTTTATGTATCCTCTTCCATTAATTGTTAAAATAAGTATTCAGTGATATCACATTCTAAAAAAATTAAATAATATTATCACATCTTAACGAAACTACATAGCCCTGTGAATTAAAATTTGGAACATACCACACAGTTGTCTTGCCCACTCCTCCTTTTCCACCTATAAATACCCATTTTAATGTAGTTCGCTCAATAATATTCCTTAGACTAGGCTCTGGCTTACTGAGTGCATCAAAAAATTCTGACTCCATATTCTTGTAGTTTAAAAATCTCGTCACAATATTCAAATTCAAATTGTTGCGCTAACCTTAGACTGAAATAATAATGGCCTACTTGATGTTTTTGTCCACATGAACGAATCCAATGGCGGAACGAGTTGATTCAAATCCATATTCGAAAAAAAGAGATTCCGCCCAAAAAATTAAGGAAAATTAAAATGAAAGACTGTCAATAAATCTAAAATAAAATAATAATAATAATAATATTTATTTATTTTTTTTCCTTCTTAATTCTATGTGCGAAGCTCTATGCTAGCTGTAATGTAGGTTGATTTGTACATAAAATAAAGTAAATATTATTAGAAAATTATTTCTCAAGTATTGAACCATAATTTTAATTTAACAGAAAATAATCACTAGTAATATTACATAATTGGGAACATTTATTGGATACGAACTAATTGATTCAATATAGGCAGCAGGGGGTTTGGAATGTTAAAAAGATTCCGGTTTTAACTCCAAACATTCATTGGGTAAATCTTCTGGAGTCGGTGGAGTTGAAATCGTGATTTCAATCTTTTCGAGTCCTGAATCAGTAGTTCAACCGAAACAATAGCCAGTAGAAATGCACATTCTTAATTCGGTCTTAAGCATTTTATATACTTCTATACTTTAATCCTACACTAACCTGATCGCCAATCTCATGGATTTTAATTACATATATTTAAATGAGTTGGTTATTTCTTTAACTTCAACTACCTAATCTAGTAATGATCCTATTTTGTCATTAAATAAAAATAAAATAAAAAAACCTCTATTAAATATTAACCGTTAAAAGATACAGGTAAATGATGTATGTAGCATTTTCAAACAAATTAAAAAATATTATTTTGCTAATTTAAACTATCTTTCAGCAATATTCTGTTTTAATAAAACCAAACTTTTTGGCTTGATTTCGTGGCAATTTTAAAATTTCATAAAAAGTGAAATGGTGTTATTTTTTTGTTAACTCAATTGACAATGGTTAACATATTGTATTCAAATATAATTTTTTTTTTTAATTATAAAGTTCTTAAAAATTTATTAAATTGTCAAAGCTGCAATTTTATCTTAACAGCGTACTTTTATTTTGATTCAAAACGTGCAGGTGTTCAGTGGTTTGTCGCATAATAGCTGATCATCTTGAACAGAATTTTACTTTCATATCAGATTGTTTTAATTCGGGTTGATGCGGACATTAACTATTAGAAAATAGATTTAAAAAATCTGAAAAAATGCTCGGATTACTACAATCTTACATTAAGTATGAATTAAATTAAAATAATGATAAAATATTGCTACTCTTTCTAAGATGTCTGTACAACCTTTTTTCTTCTTGTATGTACTATTACGCTATCGTCATACTACGAGTATTAATGTACTAAAAAACATTTTCTTTAAAAATATTAATGAAACCTAATGTGAATTTAATGCTTGCGTATTTTTGATACATTGATGTTTTAAACTTGTACTTTACAAGTGGGGCCCCTTTTGTAAGCAGAAAACGCTGATAACAAGCTCATTTGAACGGGAATTATTATAAAAGATTTGTAAACATGTAATTCGATTCCCTTAATAAATAATGCGTAAATAGTAAAATCCTAACGAGATTGTAACATTAAATAACAAGCAGCATGCTCCTATTTCACGCTTTTTACAGTTTTTTCCTTAGTGTCTCGTAGAATTTGCTCATCTTTTAGTTATTTATATAATTAAAGGCGTGTCACCATCTGAGGTTGAATCCATTACTCTCTGGCTCCCTCTTTCAGTCTTGGAGTCGTCAGTGCACCACATTGGGCCGTATACACCGGCGGACCACGCCCAGGCCTCTCTTTCCGGAATAAGAAGGCTTGTAGAAGGAGCAATCTTCGTGATAGCATCTTAGCAGAATATTAAATTTAATAGCTTCTGGCCTTTTTTTCGGTTTAGATATCAAGCTTAGATATACATGGTGTATAATGTTTGTTTCTTTAGTTAATGAATTTAAATCAAAAGACAATACGGTATAAAAAAATTATATATATTTTTCTCTCTTTTTTAAATTGTTAAAATTAGAAAGTAACACTTAGTTGATCTATAAAAATCATAAGTTGTGCTTTCTCAATGATTGCGTGGGAATTAATTTAACGCATCCAATTATAATTAGTACATTAACTTCTGCTCAATTCTAAATACAAATCTGCCATTAGAAGCTTTTAACTGCCAAACCAATCCATTTAGCAAAACATTTATACATTTAAGACAAAGATGACATAAATTGCAACAATAAAAGGTATGTACAAATATGTTCAGTAATAATTTTAGAAGTTTACAAAATAAAATAAAAGCTAAATATATATTAAAGTTTAAAATACATCTTACATTCGTTTTATTAAGATAATTAAATTTCATTAAGATACATAAAAATCAAGTAATAAACAACCTTTATATACAGAAGTTATTTGAATTATTTAATAGTTATATGCAAAAATGATTAAAAAGAATTTTTTTGGGAAATAAAGATGGTTACAAAAGAAAAAAAAAGGATAAGGGTTCATCAAGTCCTTTATTTGTGGAGCGTGACTTCGGCTACTTAAATAACTTAAATTAAATTTTCTACCTTGTTGCAACTACACTTTTGTGTTTATTGGTTTCAAATTATGCCAGCATGACTTTCCCTTAATTGTTAACTACACTTAATTTTAAAATAATAATAATAAAACCATTTGTTGAAAAGAAACTCTTCGAAAAAATAAACAATGATTGAACTTTTACAGTGCAAAAAAAGAGGGAAAAAAATTTAATATCATTTTTATATATCATAAAGCCAAACAGAAATCTATACTTAATGAACTAAAGTATTATCCTACAAAAGATTAATAATCAAATGATATACGAGAGACTAGTATATTTATTCAGAGTTAGAGAATTTTCAAATTTAAAAATATTGCTCACAATACTAAAGAGTGGGAAAAAAACAAATTAATGCTTCCCGAATGAGCTATGTTAACACTTAAAACCAGCTGAACTGAAGAGAAGCTTTGCTTCGCCATATTTTCAATTATTATTTAAATTTTCTACTAGACCTCTTCCACTTTTACATATTAATCTCCAAACAACAGTTTCAAACACCTTTTTAGTTGTCCCCCATAAATCTATACAAAAATTCCATGTTAATACTTTCAATTTTTTAAATACATGTTTCTTTTTTGGTTCTGTTCCAAATTTTCAAATCAGTTTTTTCTCTACACATAACTGGTTAAGTGTTATAAAGTAAATAATCTAGAACTAACGGAAGGAACATTTGTTTTAGGATCAATTTTGGTTTGGCAGTAGATAAAATAAAAATAATTCAAATAAAATTTGAGGGCATTAAGCTGCAACTAAAAAAATTGGAAATATCGCATAAATATGTAGAGCTCTCTGTTCAATTGATTTATAAAGCTAATTAATTAATTTATCTAAATGAATTAGTAAAAACATTTAAGTTAAAATCTACCTAAGTACTATTAGATTACCCTAATTAGTGTTATTTTTCTTTTATAAAAAAAATAAAACGTTTGGTATGTCTAAATATATTTACACTTTGTATAATTGCCTAAAATTTTGCTATTTGTTCTTTTCGTTAGTACCATATTTTAATTTTTTTATCTTTTTTTTTACACACATTCATTTGGCAACATGTAATTTTGTTCAGTCTTGATAAGTGACGAGGAGAATTAAATCAAAGTGAGAAATTTCATTTGCAATTTTTCTACGCAGACGGAGGTCTGAATTCCACTTCGTGATAGATAGACAATAACTGTTCAATTTAATCTTACACAGCTAAGGGAGAAAGTGACGCCATTGGTATAAGATGAACCTACCTACTAACCATCAAAACTTTCATCTTGATTTATTGAGGCAGTTTTCATTTAGTTATTAGCTGAGTAACATTGTTTAATTAACCTATGATACTAAAATGTGTCTATCCTTACTAATTTTTCTTTACATATGCCAGGTCAACATCTTGAAAAAAGTACCTTTACACTCGATAAAAGGCATTTTCCTTAAATTTGTCTTAAAAGATTTGTTACCATTTGTTCAAAGTTAGTTAAGTTAGTGACTTCTTTTTTAAAATAAAAGATGGTACTATTTCTTGGAGGCTGGTCAAGGAATAATCATTTAAAATTCTAGTCAACGTTTCGGAATATTTGTTTCCATTGTTAGGGCTTGCAAATTAAAATGTTATTGAGATTATTTTTAAGGAATCAATTTTTCTTAAATCATCTTATAATAACGTAATTGAAAATGAATTTGCACGAAAATTTCTAAATAGTTAACCATATGTTAACAGATGTTCATATTTGTGCAATTTTATTTCCAATGAAATAAAAGTAAATATTAGAGCTACTATGCCAGCAAAACATACGGATCAATAAAAAAAAAAGAATAATAAACAAACCCACTATCAATATCATTTTGTGATGCGCGGACGCTTTGAGACCACTTTTGAATTACTCCTACTGCTTCGCGAGTTCATTGATCGTGCTTTCAGTCATCACACGACTGCAAAGAAGTTCGCAACCCACCCTCTAGTGACTTCTTTTGGACCCGAGTATTCCAAAACTTCAACTTCTCAGAGTTCTGATCAAATTTAAAAATGATTTGCACAAATATTATGAAGCGGTTTGATGAGATAGTGACGGCCGTATCATTACGTGTTTAAATTGCTCTCGTTCTTGGCATCTCTCACAAAAAAAAGTACCTCCGGAGATTACTTCTGGAAATAAGCAACGCAAACATAAAGTACGGATTTCAATTTTTTATTGTTGTTGCTATTATGTTTTTAATTTCCCGTCTCATAAAACATGGAGGCTTCCCACATCGACACATCTACCTTGTGGAAGTATTTTTTTTTCAGTAGTAGTATTTTAGCTGGCACATAATTCAATACCTTTGTCACGCAAGACACTTGGCATATCCAAATGGAAATTAAGTTACATATTTTCACCCGAATAAGAAGTCTTTTTAGCCAAGTTGTCTATAATTCGGTTATTTCTAATACTAAAGAGCCCTGAAATCCTACAAAACCTAAATTGAGATAAGTTAGTTCAGAAATAAGTATGGAAGCAAGTCCAATAACAATGTTTTAGGGAGGAGAAGAGGTAAACGAGTTAGTTTATTTTAATATTATATTTTTATCAGCGCTTTTACAGTTGCTGAATATTAGAAAAAATGATTGTTATAAAGTTTGAATAATGCACCTTAATCAGTTATTGTATTCGGAATTGTCTGTAAAATAGATGTAGAAAAAAAAAACATGGTTTGCTATGAAGCATGGAAAAAAGCATTTCATAAGTGACGCGAAGTCACTCAGAGTGAACTGATGGTCATATCCAACTTAACATCTTGATAATAATACCTAAGTTATAATTCCAGAAGTAGAAACACATATTTCCTAAACGTACGTAAAAATTTTAATTTTTTTTTATGCCAAGACCAAATCCAAGAAAAAATATAAAATAAATCTAATATTTCTGTGAGAGACATAGGTTCCCGAGTTGAGGATGTAAATTAAAAGTTTTGGACACTTAAGTAAAGCATTATTTTTTTAAAAGCTGACTGGTGCACACATACCATTAACGACTCGAATGCATGAAATTGAAAACAAGAATGAAATTTACAAACAGAACCAGAATATTCTAAGTTTTTCGAATTTGAATTTTCAACGAAGTACTGCCCAATGTAAAAAAAAGAAGGTGGAGCCATTTTTCCAAAGATTTTGTTTGTTTGTTTTTCTTTTTTTATGTTCACACAATCAGCAAGACAGACCATTAACTAGTTTTTTTTCGGACTGGGAGATTTATAAACCTGTAAGCTGGCGATGAAACAAAAGATAATAACAAAAATTGAAACGGAATATTCACATGACTTTCTCTAGCAGCAATTTTCATAGTTAAAGAAAAAAGATTTTTCCAAATCCAGGGATGGATGGCTACAATAGAGTTTTATACACAGATGTCAGACGATCTTTAAAGAAGTAAATCAGTTGGAACTGTTGCCAACTTCAGCTTCAGGACAAACACTATTCTCCCAAACTATAAGCTGGCCCTTCCCCTTGACAACGAGGAGAAGAGGACGCTCCAAAATGTAAGGCACTATTCTAAAAGCCCAAGAACTCTCAAATCTGTAACGCTAACCCTCGTGATTAGTGAAAGTGAGCTGCAATAATTCAGCTAATAGAAATCTTACCGCAATGTGTTACAACCATTGAAGAAGGGAAGGGTAAAATTAATAATTACAATAAGAGAAAGTTGTGCGATTGTTTTACTCGATTTTTTGTAAAATTTGCGCTTTAAATTTATTTGTAATATACGCTCATGAAGAATTTGAACTTTACTTAGCTAATAACCTGTTCGTTCACACATACGGGAGAAAATAAAAAAGAAAAATGAAAAATGTTCACAATTTATTTTCCGCCTGTTAATATTACTAAATTACCCTAATTATTTAAACCCCAAAAGTTTAATCATTTAACAATAAATAAAATTTTAAAAAACATATCTAACTGACTTATTAAATTTATAAAGTAAGCTAATAAAAGTTAAACACATTTTTAATAATAATAGAAAAAATCAAAACATGATTAATCACAACAGATTCTCCCTCTTGTTTTACTGTGTGAATAAACAAAAGGGGGTGAATAATAATAAGTATCACATTTATTAATGGACCAAGCATCTAGTCATCAAATTTATAACCGAGAGGAACAAAGATAAAGAGCAAAGAAATATACCCAATGACAATATATATTAGACAACCGGCATTAACACTAGAACTTAAATGGAAGCTGCAGACTAAAAGCTAACATTACAATTACTTGTTGAATGCAAATTTCCATACAGGGAAATAGAATAATTTCAACGATATTATCCAGCTTTGCTACCAACCACATTTCAAATAGGATAAACTAATAACAACAAAAATAACAAATACCATTGTGTAACAGTAGTTGGCCAAATTCTAAATGGTTTTGGACTCTTTCCTTCAAAATCCTAAATTATAATTTCTTGAAAAAATAAACTGTCAAACACTGTCAGGATCTCACAACCAAAGGTCAACAAGCAAATTCCCATTCAGATTATTGGCAAGCACAGGCAGCGTTCTAAGTACATGTTTAGTTAAATACATAAGTAATTAATGTCACATAAATTATTGGTAAAAAATAGGGAGAAGTACTATAATAGCAGTTAAATTTTTCTAAAATATTGAAGGAGTATTGTATTCTGTTTAATTTCTCTTACTCCCCTTAGAGAAAAGTAATGCAATCGCAGCTTATTTCTATATTGCATCCCTAACAGGAAAGGAAGTAATGTAATGACAATTGATCTTATCGCTCTTACTGAAAACTACTGTAATCACAATTTACTTTACAGTTCGCAGTTTGATTTCTCTTTTCCTTTTTAGGGAGAAGTACTATAATAGCAATTAAATTTTTCTAAAATATGAAAGAGGAAGTATTGTATTCTGTTTAATTTCTCTTACTCCCCTTAGAGAAAAGTAATGCAATCGCAGCTTAATCTTCCTTTTTCTTCTTAAGAAGTTATTGTAATCGCAACTTATTTCTATTGCATCCCTAACAGGAAAGGAAGTAATGTAATGACAATCGATCTTATCTTACTGGAAATTACTTCCCGTCATCCTGCTTTAATGGGAAGTAATGTATTCATTAGTTAATCCCATAACTTTTTTCTCAGTCTCCATATTCTTCCCTCCAGCTGGGTATTTTATTACACCAACTAAAGGAAAGTACAGCAATCACGCCGTATTCATAGTTTAATTTCTTTTTACCCTTTTAAGGAGAAGTACTATAGTAGCAGTTAAATTTTTCTAAAATATCTGAGGAAGAAATATTGTATCATACATTTCATCATTATTTAAAAAAAAAAAAATCATAATGTATGAAAATGGCTAGCCAGCATAAGGGTCTGTGGAATGTAATAATGAGGCGCGTTCGTGTCTCAAGGTGTTCTTGTCAACGCTTCTCAATTTTTCCCTTACCAGAAAAAGAATAGCTGTTGAAAGCTTCTTGAACGATCGGCTGTCTGCACAAAAAATTAAATTAATTTGGCCTTTTTACACAGTATGAATAGGAGGCAAAAAGGAAGGCAATGTAGACTTTTCAGACAGTGGAGAAAGAATTCAAAAGAAAAAATGAACATTTGAGACTTAGGACAGGGAAAATGGAACTTTTATGGGAGAAATTATTGAAAATTCCATCTGGAAAGGTTGAAGGTAGCGACCTCTTACAAAATTAGAAAATTCAAAAGTTGGTAAAAGTGGTTTGAAAGGTTAAGAGGAATAATGCCAGGTATAGAACAACAGATGCTGTCGAAACATCAGGGTATATAAGGACGCCAGAACCCGCTCCAAGCCAAGGCACTCAATCTTAATCAGGCATTGCATTCACTCTCTGAGAACAGTTTCCTCTCTTCTACACAGTATTTTACAGAAGATAGAATTACTAATAATTAGCAAATAAATATCATACTTATTTCATTTTGATTTTTACTTTTAATTGCAACCTGATTTCGCCTTCTGAATTAGGTCGTAGAATAAAGCCCTGAAGAATTCAGACAATTTAATCTCTGACAAACCATTGGGAAACAAAAACTAATTCTTTATGGCCGACCTTTGATATACCCAATTAATCATAACATTTTAAGGACATCAAATTTAAATTCCTACACAGGTTTATTTTAAACACCTACTTATCAAAGAGGTGTGAGTCAGTCTCGTAAACTTATTAAACAATACACTTTAAATACGAACATGAAAATAAATCTGAAATTGAAAAGCATTACGGAGAAATTTAAAAGAGATTCTGGGCCAATTTGATCCTTAGATTTGCTCCTAGATATGTCTTCTTCCCCTCCTCAAAGTAATATATTTTTAACTTTGAAGGGGCCGTCCGTGCCTTCAAAGAAAACCATTGCGATTTGTTAATTTGTAACAAATAACACTAAATGTTTATTAATTTGAATTGCACCTAATTCTTTTTTTTTTAAGATTTCAAATGTGTAAATAAAATTGTAAATCGTCCTATACTACCGAATATGTGAAACCGGCAATGCTTAAAAACCATTATGTGGGCTAAGTCACGACAGTAACAGAGGAGGTGGTTACATCAAACGTTATATATCAAATATTAATGTTATATATCAGAGATGCAGAATAAAATTATTGAAGAAGTATATACTTTTTACGAGTTACTAAAAAAATAATTGATTGTTAAGAAATAATAAATGACATTGGATAGAATTAGACATTAGAAATGGAAAAACTATTTGAAAACACTCCGCTATTTGTAAAAAAGAAATCTCAAAAAACTTTTTTTTTATTTCATACCCTTTTTATACTTTTTTACTTATATTCTTTATTTTCCAAGTTTCCGTAAGACCCAATTTAGATGGTATGGACTACAAAGTAAAGAATTTTACACTTGGGTTCCAGTTTGACGGTTTCGCTGCGCTGAGTGGTCAAACTTGAACCGAGTGTACGTACAAAAAAAAAAAAAATTAAATTACTTTAATACTTTAATTAAATTACTTGACATAGTCAAAATCATACGTTAAAATTGGGGTGCGAAAATTAAAAATCTAAAAATAATAATAATCTTTCTGTTCGATAGGGGTATCACATTCAAGTTTCGACACCCTGTTGACTATCAATTTAAACCCAAATATCCTCTTACATTGGAAACATTAGATTAGGACACAACCTAATGTTAAAGTTCTAGTGTTAAATTTGCTATCACTTGTACAAATAATTTAACTGCACCAAGGTAATTAACGACAGAACATACGGTGATCCAAGTCTATATAAATAAAAAGAACAGGAAAAACAAAAATCTACTCGTTGAGGAACTTCTAAAGAAAACAGTACCGAAGATCAGGAATTCCTCGTATTTAAAACCGAAAACTTATTTGTAAAATATTTCAACCAAAATTAAATTGTATGTAGATTTCATCCAAAAGACGGTATACTTAAACAAAATAATATCAATAAATAAATAAATAAAATAAAACTAAATATATATAGACACATGGACAAGCCTACGGAAATATCTTCTAATCTAGATGCTGAATTAGTAGTTTTGATAAAAAATCAGCCAGGTGGAAGAACGTCGTTTGCTTCATCAGGTATCTTCAGGCCAAGCCTCGCAAGATCTTTCAGTGCTGGAAATGGTCTGCGTGGCCATATTTTACGTCCTTTTAGGCCTGCAGCATCTTTGTGCATTGATTCAAGCTCTATAACATACGGGTAAATTCTCTGCTCTACCCATTCAGCGATAGTGTATGAATCGAATATTGATGACAGTGCATCGCTAGCAGCACGAGCTAATCCTGCTATGGTATGGTAAACCTGTAAATGAAGAAAAAGTTAATCAGAGACAACAAAGAAAAATTACACTTAAACAAACTCGAGTTTAACGAAATTATCACTTATGAGTTTCAAACTTCATGTGTTCATGTTAATTCAGATAAGTACTATTGTTAACAGCTTACTCTTGGCTCGTCCTGCATTAGTTCGTCCACTCTCAGGGGCGTAGAAAAATTATGACGCACGTTATAATCGGTCATCCAACCTTTGTGCTTTCTGACGGCAGCTATAAGCTCTTCTGCCTCCTTCTCTGCAGCACTTAACCTGTACCCAAAGAAAAACAATCAGCAAGAACAAACAAAAATTTAAAAAAAAGAAGAAGAATTTTATTGGAATCCAATATGATTTTCTCTTTATGCGACTCTAAAATTCCCAATGAAAAAATGTTAACAGGAATTAATAATAAATGAAATACTAAATATGATTGCCAACGTTCCATGTTTTCCTCCCCCCCCCCAAAAAAAATTTTTAACTGAGAATAAAAATTATGAGTGACAGCACGCAGAAAGTTTCTCTAACTGACAACTCTTACTTTACACATTTTGATCTTTAAGGCCATGTGGCTGTGTTAGGAAATGGTTGGTTTAGGACTTCAGAAGTAAACCTTAAGTTAATTTTACTGGAATAACCTTGAAATCAAAGTAATAGCAACATAAAAATGAATTTGGCTTTCCACGATATAAGTACATTTTTAAAGCACTTTTTTGAGAAATTCTGAACAAAGAAGGAAAATTTTAACTGGTTCATAATTCGCCAGCTTTAAATTATTGTTCAATAATGTCCTGAAAACATTTTTTCTAAGTTTCGGATGGCGCCCTTCATGAGTTTCTGGAAATTTATATCAACGGGATCCTCTTAAAAAATGAACAAGAAAAAATTATATGTGCATGAAACAAAAAACTTAAATATTCAGATGCAAATTACAGAAAAATGTAATTTTGTGAAAACATTAAGAAATTGAATTAAAAGTTTAAATAAAGTGCAGTTACTTTCGTAAATCAAATATTTAGGTAAACTCAATGTAAGTTACTATTTTTTAAGAAATTAATACATAATGAAAAAATATTTGCCCAGGCATTGATCGAAGGAGGAAAACATATAATTCAGTAAGGATTAAAATTTTTAAACAATAATTGTTACCGTTAGTGGTAGTATTCATATTTATAGCTACAAATCAGCAAAGGATTTGTAATTATGTAAATGCCCGGCTTTGTTTAGCACTTTCAGTGTTTGTTTTAAGATGAATTAATTACGAATTGAATGTAAAGACAATTATTTTAATTAATTTTCATAAAGAACTAGATTAAAATAGGAGTACTTCAAGATCTTCATTAAAAAGATATCAAGATGATTTCTGTGGGCCCATACCATCTCAAAACTTGCTACTGCAAACGTGGAAGTATCAAGCATATTGATATAATATCAACTAAAGACGGTTTAGAAACAGATATTTTTACAAATTTTCAAACCATTTACCTATAAGTAAGTTTGAAGAATGCATGACCTGGAAAAGCACATCTTGAATAAGAATCCCATAAGAAAGGATCATTATTCAAACTAAAATGTGTTACAGGCCCAAAAACGCCGCAGTTTAAACGACTGTTAAGTTTGTTCCTGAGCGAAGCATTCATGTAACCAAAACTTGCAGCCGTCAATGTTACTACCAGGGATGGAATTGCAGCTGGTAACAGTTCACAAAGTACGGAAAAATGATCATATCTGAAACAACAACAAAGTTAAGAAAATTTACGTTAAAACTTTAAACTATGAAAATTAATATGTAATAACTTTAGCTTACCTCTGCCATCCCGTCAACACTATACCCTGGAAGCCCCCTTTAAATTTTGGTCCCTCTGTAGCCATAAGTTCTAACCAATGTAAATTATTATCTAGGTGCCTTTTCACATTAGGTATGTACAATGTTTCTCCAAAAGCGCCTTTAAAAGCTGATGCAGCCCATACTCTTGGAAATACTGATGCATATTTGTCCCAAACTGAATAAGGAACAAATCTGTACACATCTTCCGCATACACCCACACCTGTAATAAAATCAAGTATCGTAATGTTGATGTTGTCATAACCTACATTTTGTTTAAACCTGCGGTAGCATCACGCAAACACATCATCTGCTTTATAATTTACCATAGACTTGTATATATAATTTGGGAATCGAATCAAAATGCAATAACTTTCGTTCTGTATAAAATTTTATTCAATTATTTTGCTAACAAAGATTTGACTTATTTTTGCTTCTAAACGTGATTCCCACACGTTAGCCACATGTTATGTATATTACTTTTTTCCACAACAGATACGAGGAGGTATTGTGATCGCGTCCAATTTTAGATACTGAGTTTTTACCGATGCACATTTTGAGATCTCAAAAAAAAAATCCATCTAACGAAATACTTCAAAAACGAAAAATAGTAGAAAGCTTAAACTTTAAATTGTCTCACACTCCGATGGGTTAACCGTTATGAAGTTAGTTATTTTCTTATTTTTTTTATACTTTTACATAAATTTCAGACATTGTTATACTTTTAGACCCACAATTTTATACGTTTTACCACCTGCGACTAAAATTCCGTTTTCGTAGCAAATGGCGTGAATGGAAGTACGAATTTCTTGAACGGCTTTTCAAGTATTCTGATAACCCTCCCCATCGGGTTACCTAACGCAATAGTTATGCAAGAGCTGTTGATGTTCACATGAATGTATGTTTTCACTTTATCTTGGAACTTTTTCTGAATAGTTTCAAGAGAAGAGGGTTACTGGAGCCTCCCCTTAACCTATTCCATTTACCACCTATATAACACTAACGGGTTTCTTAATTGTACTACTGAAAATCTTGCTCCAGACATACAAAATTATTAGATTTTTCAAGTTTTTGTGATTTCCTCGACGATACTTCTCAAAATTTTGTCAGATCAATGTTAATGATATCTTTGCTTTCCTTTTAGGAAATAGAGTAGCCATGCTGACACCTTTTTAGATTTCTCTTGATAGAAATCCCATCACATATTTTCCTCCTTAAAAGATACATCTGAGAACAAGTTTATAATACAGGACATTTTTCTGATTAGGTTTTTTTCTGAACCTGTACAGGAAATATGTACAAGATCTGGCAATGGTTTCTGATTACAATCGGAACTGGTGCTTCTAAAGCAGGCAATATCCTTTGAATGTATTTATTTATTTTTAAAGAATTAAAATTTTTGCATCAAAATATCATATTCTTACCATTGGTTCTACAAGTTCGCCTATCCTGTATTGTTCTAGGGTTGGAGGAGGAAGATGCCTTAGCATATCATCCCATATGATTGGTGTGACTCCTGGATAGCGTGATCGTACAAGCTGTGCCACCCTGGACACGTGCCACAGGAAGAGGCTCTCTCTTGGTTGTGACCTACATCTTGGACATTCGCCCATTTGAAATACTTCGTCACAACCGACGTGCAAATATTTCACGCCTTGGTGCACCTCCATAATCTGTAGAAAAATCAAAATTTTACTTTTCAAAAAATATTTTTTTGTTTTCATTCCCCAGAAGATTTGGACAATATGTTCAAAAACAACAGGAAAAAAAAGCAGCTCTTTTTTTAAATAATAAAAAACCACTCATCTTGAAGCAGAATACTTCTTGCAGCTTCGTAGAGGAAAGTGGACTAGCTTCTTCAGACTCTTTTCCTACGTATTCAGTCAAGAACAAACCATAATCGAGGGCAGAGAACCTTCAGAGATACCTGACGAGTGCAACAACAAACACTAACACACGCTAAACCCGTAAGCATTTACTATTATACTCTTACACTCGAGTTATTCTGTGAACAAACAAACCCTAGACAATCATAATTTTTAGTTTGCAGTGTATTTAGCTTTACAGTCACTCCCTCCATATCCAAGAGATATCTCCTTCTAGTCTTGATTTTAAATTGTATATTTTCTTCCGAAATTCAAACACTGTAGTAGTTATTTGGATAAACATATCCCACCCAGGACGAGGCCATCTACACATTATCACATCCATCAACCAATTTATACTTTTAAAACCTTTACAGTCACTATTTATAAGGTAGCATTCTAGCTATACATCTGCCATTCGAACACATCGAAGAAATATTTAAGAACATTATAATTAATTTAAATGTACTGTAGTAAATAATTAAATAGGGCAACCTGTTCAATGATGCGTTGCACAAAATGCATGGAAGCATTCAATGAAGGGCATAATGCTTGCGCAGATTCCGGAACTTCTCTAAGATGAGAAAAGTCTTCATTTTTTAAAGCAAATTCAACATGACCAAATGTTTGTACCAAAGGAATAACATCTAATTCAAGTGATGTTGCTTCTTTAATTATTTCATCCACTTCACTACGTAAGTAAGCGTTACGAGCGGCAAGCGATGCCAGTTCACCTGCCCAAGGAAACATGTCTTCCCATTCTAGAAGAACACCAGTCGCACCAGTGTCCCTGAAAATTCAAGTTTAATTCTTAATGCTGTATCAAACATTAAATTAAAAATGTAAAAATAATAATGATAAATAAATAAAAATCATTACAAATTTGATTGTGTAATTAATTTTTTTACAAGATGGATTTTTTAATATCTGTTCCTTTTGTCCAAAAGCACCTCAATATTCCACTATGAATACTTAAAACACTGCCGATTTCTAAATCTCAAAAGAACTTACATTATCATCCGAAACTTGAGCCACCCTGACAATTTGTTAAGTCACTAGCCTCCAGGGCCTTATTTCCCAACCTCCTACTTTATTTCTAGGAGTACTGGCCATTCCGCTCCAGTTGTCTAGCTTACTAATAAAGGAGCAAATATAGATACAAATACATTGTTTTTTCACGTTTGCCAAGTTTGATAGATAAAAAACAAATACATTATAAATAATTTAACGTTTCGGATGCAAATTTCTTCCAAACTGGGAATTTTCACGGGTTGAGCAATTGGTATCAAGTAAGATACATTCATTCATAGTCTCGACAAGTATTAAGTTGGATTATGTTGGTAGTGTTGCAGTAGTTACTCATTTTCTGGCAGAAAGTAAATGTTATACTCAATCCATATAGTTAAAGGATTTTCGCCTAAGCACTGAAAGTATAAATAACAATTTTCAGTGTTGTTTCAGAATACATGACATAGCCAGCTGATGAAATGAAAGATGACTAACCTTGCCCATGAACAAAATCGATTATGAATTAGTTTTCAAATTCGATCGACCATAAGAAATTCAGTAATTTTTTTACGCTCAAAGAGACTTACTTTGCAAGAGCGAACAGCTTCTTGAGATAAGCAACCTTAGGTGGTGCTCCCTTTAAATCTATATGCACCAGTCTAGCCTTGGGTACATACGGCTTACTACTTTGCACTGCTCGAATACCACCATCATTTATAATATTGTCACTCAACACACCTTCATTAGCCTGCAATAATATCGTAAAGTGATATTTAATTCTGTTATCACAACTTTCTAAGAATTTGCTGAAATTAGGAATACCTACACGAAGTTTATAAGTAGAGGCATAGTCAACCTGAAAAAAAAAAATTATTTTTGAGTCAGACTTCCCTAGGGTGGAAAGAATAATAAATTAATTAATATATAAAATATATTAAGAAGTAAAAAATGCAGTCAAATTTAATGATTCGAAAGGTAATATACCATAATAATACTAGAAGTGCACATGACCATAGATGTCGCGCACAAAAAAAAAAAAAAGGAATAATAATAGCCAAGCTATTGACCATCGAGGCTAATTTATCAATTCTTCCTTAAGAAGGATGGATATGTGAATATATTAATACGATACTAACTTCGCACACAATTGGAATAATAAAATACACATAGAATGTAAAAGCGTGTAAAGCACGACTCTTGCATTAATTGGGAATCGTTCCTGGATTTTACCTGTTTAGTCAGTTGCCTGTCGTCAATAGCATTTTGATGGACAACATCTTGTGACCTTATCTTGGGAACCTGCGTAGCAGTTTGTGCTGGCCCAGCAACGAACTGTACTGACAATCCACCAAGTAATATCCGTTTATCTTGAGCTGGTAAAGGTCTTAGAGCTGGATCTTCTTCTTCGCGCCTAGGGACTGGAAAATGTGAATAACGGACAATGGCTATCATTGCCACTAATAACACACATATTAGTAACACAATAGATTTACGACGCCAAAATGCTAATGTAAGCCAAGCGGCCAATGAAGAACCACCAGCCATCTTCAATCTATAACAAAAAATAAATAACAAATAGCTTATCTGTATTTAAAAATTAAAATAAAAAAAATAATATTAATTTTTTAATCAAAGAACTAGTGTGAAAGAAAAAACAAATGTTCCTCAAAAAAATAATCTAAATTTTGTTAAGAACAATCACTACCCAAAGGAAAATTGTATTGTATTACACCAGGCGTGGCCAACCCGCGGCACGCGTGACACGGCAGTTTAACAGTGGCCCGACTTACTGAAAAATTTGAAAAATTGAAATTATAACAATGTCGTCTTCAGGAACATTGTCAAAATCCGTAAGATTAATTTGTACTAACAAGTAATTTTCCAAATTTACCCGATTTGGCTGTCAGATATCTCAAGATTAATTGATATGCTCCTAAAACATCTAGTTTTGTTAGCATCTCCAAAACTAATCCTGATATAGTTGACTTGGTAAAAAACTTCAAAATTCGAAAGCCACATTAATTAAGAACTATTTAATAACAATTTAGAACTAACTGTACACGACCACGCGTTGCTGTGGCCCAGCCTAATTAAATGGACCTATTACGGACTATCCCAGCCTAACAACATGAACGTGAGCAACTTATACTGTTACACCCCAATATATTTACACAGTGCACATAGGTCACAGTTATCTGTACAAGGAGGAGTTTATTAGCTCGGAACCATTGAGCAGATTGTGTCAGGATGAGGAGGAAACGGCCTCTGCGGTGCCGTGGGGCATAGGTCCTACCCCGATAATCTAATCTAACCCAGTGATGGCGAACCTATTGAGCTCGGCGTGTCAATATCAACTTTCAATATCTTTTCAACTTATGGATCTGTACGTATGAAACTAAAGCCCATAACTGAGTAAAGTATAGTGTATATGAAAAAAAAAATCACAATAATATGTCGTTTACAGAAAGAGATATGGGTGGTGCAATTTCAGAGCGAGTTATGACCCAAAAAAATTTCAACTCTCAATGTCTTCTCAAATTTTGGATCTAAACTAAAAAAAAACAAAAAACTATAGCTTATAACTGAGTAAAGTATAGTGTATAATACGAGTAGAAGAAAATTTCATACTATACCCAATTAATACTAACAAAATTTCCCATCTTTTGGAATGCCCATAGTCAGATTTTCTGAGATTTTATGGTGGAGCAACGCACCATCAAAAGCCTATTACCACTCACTCTTGACTGAGAACAAATTCTAGCCTGTTCTGACGACGAAATGTCTTGGATGACAGAGGAAAGACGTGCTTCTTCAAGACAACACTCGACCTCATATGACACAACTGACGCTGGAAACTATTGGCAAAATGAGATGGGAGTTCTTACCTCACCCTCCATACAGCCCAGACCATTTTATCTGTCTCATCCCATGAAAAAAGCTTTACGTGGCATCAACGAAACCCAGAGTTAAGAAAAAAGTGCAAAAGTGGCTTCGAGATCAAGGTAAAGAATTCTCTGCTGAGGGGATATGAAGACTCGTAAGAAGATGGGACAAGTGCACAGAAGTTGATGGGGATAGCCTGGAATAATAAACTCAACATTGTTTCCATTTAATTAACTATTTTTCATGTACAGTATTTTTCTGTTTAATTACTGAATGACCCTTATATTAATCAAGTATAAATTAAATCAAAAATGGAAATACGACAAATTTAAAAAGTATTTACAAGGGATAATAAACATGACAAGAATGAAGCAGAACAGCAAAATATTTTGGCAATAATTAATTTGCACTGATAAGATAATTGGCACTTTTGAAGATTAAAGATCAACAATCCATTAATCTCATGGTTACGTTTATTATTATAAAAATTTTAGTCAACTCCAAAGTTTTAAATTTAAAAAATTATAGCCCGTACTTTACTAATACATACAAATTTTTGAAACAAAGTAGGTAATTAGATTTCAAATGAATCCTGTTTCGGAGGAACTAACAGAAACAAGAAAAAATCTTTCCTTGAATAAAAATAATCTATGTTACTGCTAATAGTCACTAAAATTTAGTACTTGAAGTTATACTAAATTAATTAATAAAAAATACTTACCAAAAATGTTCCACACAATAAAATTCATTTAGTTCTAGCTAGCACTATTTTACAAAACATTTTAACTGATCAATTCATTCTAAATACGTTTATGAAATAAAATATTTCCCAACGGAGATTACGTAAAATTAACTGTTAAACGCGTAGACATAAAAAGTTGATTTTGGCAAAGTTTTGCCACCAATTTGCGAGTCTCACAGATCTAATACATAATAACATCTTTTTAACCCTTAAATAACAAAACAGCCAACACCAGAACAAAGTTTAACAACCGCTACCAACTGCTCATCTGCTCAACTAGTTCTGACTTTATTTTTATCTTCAACCAATATTTATTTTTAACAATGATAATATTAAAAAAGAATATTAGAAAATATAAATGCGTTTGTTTTTTGCATAAAATAATATTAAAACTTGAAATAGATTGATGGACATTGTGCGCAGCTTGTAATTTCGTTAATTTACAAAACAATAAAATGATAACGTTCAATAGGCATTAACTGTTAAAAAAGCACATTTTCAAAAAAAAACACGAACCTCGATCGACAAAATTCAATCAACACAATTTAAACAAAAGGAGGCACCCCACACTTTCATAATTAGTATTAGTACTCAAATTAGTTAGACCTTGATTTTTTAATAATGTATTGAGAGCAGTGGTTGCATTAGAAATTAATTACTGCTGCTCTAGATCTACATCATAGGTACGTATTTTATAGCAAACTGATTACTTGAATGGACTTATAACTGTACATAAGTGCATATTAAAACTGTCCGGTAGGGCAGTTGTATAATGGCTGATCTACAAAAACGAAAGAAAAAGGGTTACGAAAGATACCCGACTTTGACAATTATTTTCACTTTTATAGAAAAGATAAAATTCCCAAATTCTTCACTGAATTGTAGAGAATAGTCTGCTCTATTACTGGTATGAATAGCAATGTTTTAGTAATAATAGTTATCGGGATATAAAAGGTTAAATTTTGGAGGTTTTGTTACTCGTTCAAATTTCAAACCTCTATATCTCATTTTTTACGGTTCCGATTTTAATGAGTTCTTCACGGAACTGTAGAGAAACGTCTGATCTATAATTGGTATAAATAGGTTATATATTAGTTTACTATATTTTCTTTTTCTTTGTTTAGTACCTTTATCTTTTCCTGGTTTGCACTCCTAAGATTTTTTTTATTTCTGATTTTCTTTTTTATTGCATTTTGTTTACATCTAAGGTCATTGGCGCTCGGAATTTTTTCCAATGCATTCCTGGGCTCCAGGCATTTCCTTACCAGCTATTTGTTCTTCAAATTCAGTTTTTAATTTGGAGAATGAATTTAAATTTAAATTATGAATAATGGGATTAGCAGAGTATTAGGGTAGGCGAAAATTTTATTTTTAGCAACGAAGTAATAGGAAAAATAACTAACCATTGAGCTAAACCCTTTTCTTTTTAATATAATTATGCACGTATTTGTTTCAAACTCCGGCAGTCTGTATACATTAGTATTCGTTTTTAGTAAACCTTACTATTACTGCTGTTACTTTCAATCAGTATTTCCTGCAATGATTGCAGATAGGTCGTTTGTAACTTGATTAGGAGTATTTAGTGAATATAATAAAAATACTTCCAATGTGAAACAATGTGAAATAATTTTTTTAATTTTATATTTTAATTTGTAAAAACATCCCAGAGTTCTTTTTTTCAGAAAAGAAATGTATTTCATGTATCTGAATAATTTTTTAATATGATTTGTATGAAACTTTTTTTTTTTATTAACCAAGGTTGCAAGTATAACTTTGCAGCTACTTAAAATAATTATTTCATACAATTAATAGGAATTTAAAAAAATAAAAGTATAAATAATAGAAATTTAACTATTACATAATATACAATCAGTAAAAAAACAAACAAAATAGAATTTAATGGTACAATTTCTTTTCAAAAAAATAATCATAATAAAATAAATGAAACAAAATTACAAAGCAAAACTAAAACACGTTTCTAATTATCCCCTTACTTGTCAAGTAGCTCTTTTTATTTTTTATTTTTTTAACAAAAATATTGCAAGCTTTTACTTTGAACATTTTCTTAATTCACATAAATTTGGTCCATGTTCTCTATATTTATTATTTATTAAGGAATGGAAACGTAATATCCAAGGATTATTACTAATTTTTCAAAAATCATCGTCTTGCACAACGAAATAGCCTTTTTATCTTCTGCCCAGCATTACGAAATTTCTGCACAACTTCTTCTTGCATCAAATTGAAACACATGGCGATTATCGCCATGCCGAGCATTAAATAAATCGAACAGAATATGAACCTGAAAGCAAATAAACTAATCTCAAATACAATTCAGGGAACAACTGTTCGGAGGTCTGAAAGAAATAGTGATTACTTTCTTGGAAGTTTTTGCTTAAGTTTAGTTGCCTTTTTTACTTTTGATCACTTTTCTATTAGTCATAAGGTAAATGATGACAATCTTATTAAATCTTCCCGTTTTATTTAATTTTATACTATTTGAAAATAACTATCACTTTTATTTGAAACATTTTCATTTAAAAATAATTCATTTTTTGAATGTTGAAATATATTTCAAAAAATAAACTATTTATACGGTAATAATAATGTAAAAATTTGCTATAAAAATAGGTTTTGGGGATGATTGCACGTATACGAAGAAGTAAATTTAGAATAAGAGATAAACCACAATAAAAATATAAAGATTTCAACTTTCTGTTTATTGTGTAAGGAAAATGTTTTCTGTTCCGTATTTTTCTTAATGTTAATTTTAAGTAAATATACACAACGAGAAAATTTTGTAATGATTGATAACTTTATAAAGTTTATAAGTTTAAAAAAGGCAGTGTTTGCGTAAATCTGTAAATTAATAATAATTTACAATAATTTATAATAATAATACAATAATGTATTAGCAGCAGCAAGAAGAGATTAGCTCAGTGGTTAGTACATTGCACTCCCATGGCAGAATACGAATTCTATTCCAGCTTCTTGCCCTTAGATCTCTTGATAGAGGTATCTTACAGCTCACTTTCAAAGGCGTGCAGTACTCTCTAATAGACGGGGTAAACATCATGAACTAGAGTTACAAGAACCCCACGTCAGAATTTTTTTAATTGGTGTAGTAGATTTATTCAAATAGTAAATTGTTTAGTCAACAGTGGCTCGTTTGTACGGCTCACCTGAGTTCTATGCCTTCATCTTTACTGATCATCTCTCCTGGTACCATGTCCCCGAATCCAATGGTACTTAGTGAAATGAAACAAAAATAGGCTCCATCCAACATATTCCATTTCTCCCAGTTACTGAACAGTACCGCTCCTCCATACACATACCTGCATTATTATTTACAAAATTACAAAATAAGAATATAAAATTGATAATCGTCAAATAAAAAATTGGTACACATTTTTGTTTTGTGTTGTGGGGTCTTTGAGAAGATCAATATTTATTATAACTAATGGCCTCAGTATCTTCGGTAAATGGTTGTTTGTGCATAGAGGTTAAATATATGGAAGTTGTTATGGTAAATTGAACTGGTATTGTCATATAAACACTACTAACTATGCGGGGCTATTACCTTGCAAAAAGGAACTAGACAAAAACACAGTTTCTGCTCTCTCTGAGAGGGACGCAGTTAAGTGTTTCGGTTGGCGAGCTGACTGAAGGGTACGTATATACTGACCTAGCACCACAAAATAGAATTAACGGTGAGTCATGCGAGTCAAAATTGTGCTGAGGCAGCTGTGTATCACTATCTAGAACAGTGAGCCAGTTTCGGCAGTAATAGGTTTAGTTTTGTTCGTCTAATATGTACCTCAAGCGAGTGTTCATGAAACTCGGAGCTGAAGGATATCTTACGATATTGTAGCAAGCTTGCTTCTGGACGAGGACCCTTAGTTTTTTTTCCGTTTGGAGGCTTAGGATGTGAGATAAGAGCCTGCAATAGGCTCAGGTCCCGCCTTCTTCACACCCTCCAATCAGTAATAATAACTGTCTCTACAAACTCATATCGATGATTTTTATCGTATTTTGTAAACAGACATGTTCTAAAGGCGAATCAATGAGAAAATTCTGAGATAAGAAAGTTGTATAAATGTTGCATCCGTAACGTTGGATGATCACGCTTGTGTTCTCTCATTTCTCACTGTTTCGGGTTTCATCCAATATCAATTTTTGAAACTAGTTTACCCCCTCTTGACCTATACACCGCTCTAAAAGAATTTTACTGTAAAATGTTCTACAGTAAAAGTGATAGACTTAAACAACAATGGAGTTGTCAAAGTTTATTTAGGTCATGAAAATAAACACTGATGAAATTAAGATAATGAAACAATTAACTAATAAATGTTTAATTATGTTTGTAAATAATTGATCAAACTTATCATTTTCTAATAATTTATTCATTTCATTCACAATAAAAAGCATTTGTAAATTCTAAGAAATTGTTTGTAATGAACGAAAAAAATTATAAGAAATAAATATTCAAGAACCAAACAAAAATTAACAAAAATGATTAAAAACCACAATAAAAATTAATAAAATAATATTCTTGTAAATAAAATCGCTCTTTTTTCGGTTAGTTTTGCGTGACTCAAGTCCGATAAATCGTAGGCTTAAATATTTAGCCCTCTCCCAACTTACATCCTAAACCTTGGTTCCTCTGATTACCGCTCTTCCTCTCCATCACCCACTTTTTACCTAGAGTAGAGAGTTTTTATAAATACGGAGTAGTGGTTGTTTGGAACTTTTTTGTTTTGAAAGATAGCTCAGTTATGGGGAAGGCCATAAAATGGTTGGCCCAAAGTCGGGTTCAACTTATAGAAGATGAAGGCCTAATTTTCTAGAAATAATCTTAATAGGTTAATATAAATATAATTTTTAAGTGAAAAAAGATATAGAGTTTTGTGACATCCAAACGTATTCTGCAAAAGCCAATTTCAAGAACTTAACTTGATCGCAAGGATTTCCTCTTACAGAAGTAAGAAAAAATAAATATCTCTGGTCTTGTTTGTTTTATGTATGGAATATTTACCATTTCCTAATGTTCCAAAAAGTGTGCTCACATTTGCTTATCCCTAGGTACACAAATGTTAGTTTTCGGTTTCTGGCAGCCTTCTACACCTTTGCGGCAACTCAGTGTGAAAACAGTTCAGAAAGGGGAACTGGATTGAGCTCCCAGGCTGAAATAGTAAATTATTATATATTGTAACAAAACAAGTACATATAATATATACCCGATCATGATGGACAAGCAAAGTGTTATGGGGACTGTGACCTGCTGTGGGTCCACCGATGGAGACTCCATCTCCTGAGGGAATGGCGCTGGCTCAATACTTATCTCTTCGCCGTACATCTGCAATAAGCACATAACAAAGTTCATTTAAAGTAAGTTGAAGCAGTTTTTGTATAATGAATTATAGACATTAAGAGAAAAAATGTAACAAAAACAATTAATAATTACTGAGAAAATGCTATTAAATAATTAATATTGGATTATTATTTTCTAGTCGACTTGTGGAGATGATTATGCTCTTAGTTTTCGAAAACTTGCACACTTGATAGTTTTAAATTTAGTATTTCACGATTTATTTTTTTTTGTCAATGAATGGATTTAAATCCTTGAAAGCTAGATCAATAAGCCTAGAGGAAAAGCAAATTAAATTACACCTACACAAAGCAAAAAAAAAATCTACTTTTCTATAAGATGTATTTATTTTTTTCAGAAATTATAAAATAGAATAATTAAGAAAAAAGTAGTAATTTTCAAAACACTTAGTAATTCATTTTCCCATTATCTCTTTTCCATTTTAAAGAATAAGCTATGACAATAAGGATTAATTATTGCGAATTAAACTAGCGTTTATTAGATAGAATATGGCGCCAATTATGACCTCCACAGTCAATACGCCAGATAAAACAAAAAAATTAGATGTAATAATTTACCTGAGCCGCTCTGTAAGTTCGTGAAGTCCTTCTCGCCCTGCTACACTTGCAGCACTTTGAGTAGGTCCACTTGAAACTGGTTGCCAGAACTCCTCCAATGGTGGTCAAATATAGAAGAAACAGCGGCATACCTACTATAGCATACAGGATTGTGGCCAGTTTCCCTCCGTCTGTCTTTGGAGTTATATTTCCGTATCCTATTTCATAGAGTATTAATTAGTAAATTATGCACATAATTTACCACATAATTAAAAATCTGTGTGAACATTCATTGGACTAAAAATATTTAGTGGCATTTAATACCAACCAATGGAAGTGATCACTGTCAAGGAGTAAAGGAAGGCGGCCGAGAAGGACCACCTGTTGACGGTCAGTCCTTCGCCTTCGTAGCCAGCATCTTGTATCGCCTTCACAATTTCCTTTTGAAATTCTACTAATTCTTCGCCGACAGTTTTTCTCCATGATTCCTCTGAGAACATGTTTAGATCGCAAGTAACCTTCCACAGACGTCCAGTTAGCTGCCTTCTTTTCTCTAACACTTCTTCCTCGGAGTACTTTCTTTGCTCTTCCACAGGGCCTTCTATCCATATGAAGACGAACGAGCCGAGTATTGCATACCCCACCACTAAACCTGAAAATAAAATTAAGTTTTAAAAATTAAAATGTATTAAATGTGGTGTATTATTCATTTAACTTTATCACTATAATTTTTAAAGTTCTGAGGCTTTTTTTTCTTTTTGTTTTAATTTCTAATAAATAGATTTGTGTGGCAATAGAATGCCGAAGAAAGTAAGGATACCGAACTGTCTAAACGATTTTCATGTAACGCAAAAGTACTATTTGTTAATTGAGAAAAGAAACGTTATTATGCCATAAAACATTTAAAATAATTTTAAATGTTAAAATTTAGTGCTGTAATTTAACTCTGCTAAAGTAAAATTTTGAATTCACATCATTTTAAAACTCACTCAAAAATTGTCCACAAAGATATTGCTTAGTTGTTCCAGAGAAGAAGTGGAAAAAAGAAAGAGAAAGATAACCTGATCTTGAGATTAACTTATCTCTGTTGAGAGTAGAAAAGTATGATAAGGGAAAGTATCCAGACAATAAAAATACTAAAGAGAAGATCTATGATGTATTAAAAAAACAGGGCTGGTAGTCTTGATGCAAATAAAGCAGTTACCTTATTATCACTTAACAACACATTAAGAACAAAGAAAAAATGGATTATAGAATTGAGTTCGTATTGAATGAAGGGATTTTTCTTTAAATAAAATTTCTTTAAATCCCATCAATTGTTTAGTTTGAACAACCACCAGAAAAATGATCTTTAACAGAAGAAAGGTCTTCCTACCAATGCCTTTAGCATGGTAGATGTTGCCTATATCCTTCCTACAAACCAGCTTAAATTTCAGAAAGATAAAATCTGCTGTGAACACTCATTCGACTTTCTCTTACTGCATTCTCAAAGTTACGTTAACAAGTTTTTTCCCAACTGCTAAGTGAATGTGTATAGTGATTAAGAACAACAAAACTTATGAGTAGTGTAACCTAGATTCATCGGATTGCTGCTAAGGCAAGGCGATAAACAATTTTCAAATCTTAAGAAAAAGCGTTTTGATTGAAATCTCGGAGTGTAACTCACAGTATAGCAAGTGATTTTAAAGTTATTTTCATGATAAAAAAAAAAGCCCAGACTTTTGTTACACCTTGATATTTGAGAGTGGCGTACTTGGCTAATACTAGTTTTATCATTGATCTCGGCGCTGTTATAGCCTAGCAGGTCCTTCATTTCTGATTGAGCTCTTCTAACTCACCTATAACTCCGACATTGCTGAACATAAATGCGATGAACGCTCTTAAAAAGTCCAAAGACTTTTGAGCCCATGTTTTGTGCCTTCGGCGGTGTCTCTTCTGGACGCCTTCCATCGTGAAGATGGCCCTGCTGCGCCTGTTCTGTGTAGCTCAGGGGCCGCGATCGTCCTCCGCCCCTCCCGCTCCCTTCTGGTTTCATTCCGAGAAAAAACAAATACAAAAATCTGAAAAGTATTCTAAAGTGTATTTATTTTAATGAATGTTTCATTCACGGCAAACGTTCTATACTATTTTTACATACGAAGTGTTTACTAAATAGGATAAGTAGGATGTCGCCAAATCCGTGGCACGTGCTTGACTGAACACACCGGGTTAAATGGATTACGAAGCGCCATTTAGTGAAGTTATGGTTCTGCTGCATGCAAAGTTTAAAAGATGAGCATTGGAGAAGTCTACTGAGGCTTGTGTAGTTTTATAGGTAGTTTGCTGAGCCCTGTTGAGTAAGACAGTAAGTTTTCCTAGTTCTCAAGGTATGCGAAAATACGACATTAGTCAATACTGATCAGCCAATTTTCAGAGTCTATTTTTCAGTATTTTTGAGATTCCTTTATATGTTATATATTCTGTATTACATATAGATCTGAACCTGTGGGCGGATGGGGTAGGTTTCCCACTAAAGGGCCATTTCATTGAATGGTTTGTTTTCTTTCCCTTAGGTGGAGCCGTCCTTTTTGTGCCATATTATTTAACTTCACTAAAATTCCGAGTAAAGTGTTCTCTTTACCACAAGAGTAAGACTCTAGGCGATTTTTTTTTTCAATATATGGCGTGCTTCAGTGGTTCCAAATGTGGGGCGAAACTGTAAAATGCCAGTAAACTTCAAGGCAAATCTGGATGATATCCCATGGTAGCAAATAAAGAGTCATATTACTTTGTTAAAGTACGAAAATAATCAAGAAGATCTATTAAAAATTAAGTAATATGCTGAGCTTCTCTCGATTCACTATGCAATTGCGGTCCTTAATGTTTCTCACATTTGAAAATGTTCACTCGTTTTGTAGTTTTATTGTTTGAGTTATGTAACAAATAGAATTCTTCTTTTTACTTGAGGTCAGGTAAATGGTAAGATATTTTAAGGTTTTGGCCCACTCCCTCTCAATAATATTCTATATTATATTATTCTCAATAAAATTCTAATTAAAGTTCATTTGATAAAAGTATATTTGCTAGAAAAAAAAATTAATTAAAAAGAGTTTATTAAAAAGGATTTTAGTTTTTGTTTTAGCAAAATTAACTGCTATAATAGGGTGTTTACCACATGCGCGAGGAAAATGATGATCCTACAATTTCCTTTAATTATTTAAGGAGGTCGCTTTCTAAACGAACTGGAGTATTTTGATTAGTGTTTACATAATTTCTTTGAAAAAAAAAACATTATGTAAAAATTCGCATGATCCTTTTTGTTGCGAAACTGAGTTTTTGTTCCCAAAAAATTAGGGAAACAATTGATGATCCACTCTTAAACTTTGTATAATAAAACTAAGTTTAAAAACTTTGTCTCTCTTAGAATGAACATTGAAGCTTTCTATTTGTACCAAACAAGGTTAAATTAGAAGCTATTAAAATAATAATAATAATAGCATGTCTAAGAAAACTTTTTTATTTCGTCATTTAAATTTGGAATTGGAATAAAACCATGAGCGTTTTAGTGAAAGAATTGTGAATGTTCACAGCAGACTGTTTTAATTACTCTTACAATTTGTGAGAAAAAGTATTGCAATCGTGTAGATTTTCTATTTTGGATTTTCTTAGATAAAGCGTGTTTCAAGACTCTTGATAATTAAAAAGAAGGTTTTACAAAGTTGTGTGTGGTCTCTTTAACAGTAAATTTTAATTGCTTTGTGATGAATGAGTACAGAATGTATAATTGTTTATACTGTATGCGATTGGCAAACCCAGGGAGGAGAGTTAGGGCAGAGCCCCTGAAAATATAAAAACAAATAAACGTTTCCCAAAAATGTACAATAAAAAAAGTGTAATGTGAAATGTAACGAAGACGAACTTTATTATTTTGGAAAAATCAAGCTCATAGATAGTATTCAAATGGCTAAACTCTCCTAGATCTGTACGGAAACTTGAATATAATTGTTACCTGTATTCTAAACATAATTCTTTAATGTAAAACCTGGAAGTAAGTTTAGTAGATTCCTTGGGGGTTGGCGAATCATCCAGGGCAACTGTTTGGCATTCTCTAAATGGAGCACTCCTCCGGTCTTATTTGTTAAATTATACTTAAGAGGATTTCATTGAGACTTTAGAAAAAAAAGGTGCGCTGGCGATTCACCTAAGGACTTGGGGTTGGAAGAACTGTATTCTCTGAACGGCTTAGCGTATTCTCACGTACGTCCGTACAGGTCGTAGAAGTGATCTGTGGATTGTCAGTTTTGTACATGTGTTCACTGCTCAGTTCAAGAAGTCGTCTAATTGCGTCAATCTCCTGTATTGCTTTTGGCCTTTACAGTTAGCTTCAAAATTCATGTAATACCGCCAGTTAGTTCCCAGATAGCAGACTTAGTACAGTGGTACCATCAGCGTGAATGGTGATCACTGCACTAGGATGGGAAGTGATGGGTGCCATAAAACAAATAAAGGATGGGATTTAAGATACTGCATAGCGGGGCGCTCTAGCTAGGATAGGTTTTATGACCGAAAATTCAAACCCATCTGGCACATTGAATCAGCGGTAATGTAAGATAGTATTTAAGAAGTAGATGTTGGAAAAAGAAGTTGTTTCAGCATGGATAGGATTTCCGGATGCTTCATTAGGAAATTTTATTATAAATATCGACTATAAAAAGTCATTTGAACAATTTTATCGCGCTCTCAGATACTGACTTAAGAGAAAATGCTATTAAATTTAAGCTTACTTACCATGTTTTTTCTTGAGATCTTTCATTCATTTCAGTATGGATTACATTTTAAAGTAGCGACAGCAACATGCGGCTATGCCTTTCTAGTATCCATTGAAGACATCAATGATTGTAGATCTGCAAAAGCCCGTAAATATGTCTTAAATAAACAATAATTACTTGAATAAAAAGAATTAATTATGAATATTTCCAGGTAGAGGTTTTTTAAATGATAAATATAGACAGTTAGGAACTAACCTAATTCCTATTAGGAACTGACTTGTTTCAGAACAGATTTAATCACATTCGTGAATTTTTACATATTGATGTCATCAGTATTTCTTCTTTTATTGAAATACACAGACATATGAAAATTAGTTTTCCCCCCAAAAAAAATATTTGGAATCTACAGCGTAGTTTGATTATTTTGAAGGCTGAGTCAGCACACACTCATAGATCGAAAGGTCATAAACTAATCAGTGGAAACAGAATTTGAATGGTTATTCAAAGGAGGTTATTAAAATTAAATTGGCTCAGAAAACATCTCCTGCGAGTATTCCAGGGTGGTTGGGTGCAGCATCTACGTAAAAGAAGTTGAAAAAACAGTTTCTTATATTCTGTCAAATTGTAATGTAATCGCTAGTTTGTCATATAAGACCTCTGACACTTTAGGACCAGAGCAAATAATATTCAAAAACAAGTTAGTTTTCTAGGTTAGACAAACCAGCAAGAAGCTCCTCGAAAATGTTAATTCTAGTGGTACTTCGTAGATTCGGTGACAGCCTTCGACTCGGAATAGAATGTAAAGATTGAAGGACTAGGGAGTTAACAAAGGGCTGCAGTATACTATCTACAACTTTTGTAAATATACCAGAATATATGTATGGCCGTACTATAACATAGAATCTGATTAGTTTCTCACAACCACAGATTAAAAAGAAGGGTGTGTTTATGTTAGTATAAATTTAGACTGGATACTAATGGTTGAATAAAAATATAAGCCTTAATTAACAATCTCAAAATTGTGTATACTTTTTTAAATTTATTTTTAAAAAAACAACACGATTTTGAGATCGTTGAAGCTCATATTTTCAATTCAGTAAGAATACAATCTAAGTCCTTTCTCTTCATTTTTGAAATGGATAAATATCTTTGATTTTCAAATTCGTAAATGGTTATCAAGAAATAAATGTTGATTGAATAAATCACGTTTCTATGCGCGATAGTTGCCTTAAACCAAATTAGTTTAAACAGCAATAGGTACACGTGATTAGCAACAAATTAAAGGTCCATTTGAAGCAATTTACATTTAAAGAGAAATCAAGAATAAACATTCAATATTTTTTTTTTTAGAAAGTAAAAAGAAATGCTCATAATAATAATTTATGTCAACGATGCATTACTGAGTAAATGATGTAGAAATACTTTGATATCCAAATAGAATTCATTTTGGAGTAGATTAGCCGGCAAGACTAGCAGCTGGTATATTATCCTAGCCTGGGAACTTTCCAACTGGTTCTAACGCCCTGTCTTTCAGACATGCTTTGTTTTAATTGTTAGATTGTTCTCAAACAGAGCCTGTGTGTCAATCATTTTCCACTTAGTCGCTAGGATTGAAGAAACGTAACCATCAATAACTTACCATCTTCTTTATTTAAAAACTTGAATAAGGAAAACTGACGGACTGCTCTTAAGAGAAATGGCTACGCCGGCACCTTTCATATAGACGCCCACCTCGACACCGCACTTGTCACGAAGCCATCCACGTGAGCCATTATGCTCGGGCGCAAGTCCAGCGAGATCATTAAAATTCAATTTGAAATCATCACTATGAATCTTGATTTAAAGTGTTATGTTGCTATCATTTTCCCCATTTTTTTGGACAAATATTTTTAGAGGGTTCGAGGGGAGTGATGTTAAGCTCTCATCTATAGAACTATTTCATCTAATGAATTGACACCTGTATAGCTATTGACTATAATTGTGTGTAAAAAGCAAAACCGAAATGTTAAAGTGAAAGAAAATCAGTTGACCTGAAGAATCACTTTATTGATTTTTTTTTTCAAGTTTGCTCTTGGGTATTCTTTTTAATTGATCAATGTGCATATAAAATAAATAGTTTTTTAAATAAGAAAACAATGTTTTTATGTGGATAGTGTCTATGACTTCGTGATTCTGTCAAAAGAAAAGCGTCCATCTAAATTGATTAACTAATACTTCATTTTATTTAAATATGCATGTTATAAAAATTTTAAGCTTGAAGGAAATTAGGCTATATACTTTGCATCAAAAGAAAGTTCTGTGAATGTTTACATCACAGTAATTTGAAAAGTGCATCAATCAATCAATAACTTTTTTTTGTAACGTTTCTGTTACAATTCGGTTTGCACATGTGTGTTCACGCGGCACGCGACAGTCTGTGGCTCGTTCTCTTTGCACGGATTTATTTTTATTCATTACCTTAATTAAAATATGGTTATTCATAATTGCTTTACTATTATTAAATACTTCTTTTATTTTATTGACATATCAGTTTTTTCATTACTGAATTTGTCGTTAATTATACAGTGTAAGTGAGTAATATTTATTTGTTATTCAAATTTTTCGTTTAAAAAAAAACATACTTACAAACTTTGTTGAGTTCTAGAAAGAAAGAAATGTTTGAATACAGGAATCACAGTAAATTGGGTCGATCTTCTTCTTGAGTGCTTGAAATTATTCTGAGTTTTTTTGTCTCCAAACAACAATTTGAAGTAATAATTTAAAAAATAAGAGCGGGTCGGTTCACGCAGAGCACAAGTAAAACTGAACTCAGAAATAGACGACCGGTTTGGCAGACATGGGCCCGGTCTATTATTAGAGGGCACTATGAAATGAGTACGCGGCAATCGTGAACACAAAGCATTGTTTAAAATAAACACGGTAAAAAGGAGAGGAGTGTAGGGTAGTTTAAGGTGGAAAAAATGAGTAGCCAAATAGCTAATATAGATCCTCCAACTTGCAAATAAATACAATTTCACAAATAGCCTCCGCAGTAAAAAGTTAAATAAACTTCAGGTGTAAAATAACTTTCTTCTACTGCAATTGTTGGGGTGTATACAAAACATAGTGACCGTTTTTTAATTTAAAAAATTTAACATCCACTAATGATTGTATGATAAAAATGATTGTAAATAGATGCTTAATTTGAATGATCTCTTACGATTGCTTAATCCTGTCATTCCAGAATCTCAAAATAAACCATAAAAATTCTTAATTGTGAATAAGGTTTTTTTCACCTAATTTCATAACATAATAGTTTAAAATTAAACGTAACTAAGCTATAAATACTATGATTTCTTGAATAAAAGAAAAATAAAATTCAATGCATTAACATCATAAGACCAGAATCTAAGCAATCCAGACCTGTTTTTCAGTTAATATCCCAAAGAAAGGCTAATAAGGCTACTGCGTTGATGATTCAGTCATCTTCGGAACCAGATAAAAATCAAAGTAGTAATCTACATTTATGAAATGAAGAGACTAGATGTTATGAGGCTATTTACCATGAAATGTTGTTGTTTTATTTATTTAAAAACATACAAGCAACATAGTGGACTATATCTATAATAAATCCTCTATATTTGTAACGAAACATCATAAATGCGAGGAGCTACTGAAAAATTGAAGTGATACTCCTGTTTTATCCTGATTGGTAAATGTCACAAGATTGTCCGCAACTATAAGCAGAATACTGCAATATGATTTCCCAATCTTGTTCCACCATATCTAACCAGAATTATGGAACTAACTCCTACAACATTTTATTTTCCTGATAAAAGATCTTCTCGCTCACGTTCTTTTTTATTATTAGGAAAGCTAATATTTTAAACACGTGATGGAATCTTGTTTATTTGAAGTAGGAAGCGAGCATTACCTACTTAAGTTAGGTTAGATATGGAAGGGAAACCAAGACAAAATCCTACTGGTTGATACTTCTTTCAAATCACCACCTGTACAGAGGAAATAGATTTGGCGCCAAATTGGATACCAAAAACTTATCGTGTCATGAAGGGTCAGAGGAAAAACTCCAGCTCTTGTATTTATCAAAGATAAGATGGACATATTCTCTGAAAGAAAGAAAACAATATGGAATGAGAATACTTTGAAGGGTTATTGTAAGAAAGAACTAGGGATTCACAAGATATGCTTATCGAAATAGGAAGTGAAACTATGTTTTAATAAAAAGATAACAACATGGGAAGATCAATTTAAATCTGAGATTCCTCTCATTTATGACATACTTATCTATCTCGAACAATAAATGATCATGTAGTATCCCTTAGGAAAGGGATTCGCTGACAGGTTAGCAAATACTTGAGTCCAACGTGGAGATCCTGGATTCAAATTCAGCCCTTAGATTTTCTTTAAGGTGTAAAGTTCACACATTACAGTGAAATGGCTTTAAAAGGGAAGCCAACAACTTCTCTCGCTCAGAAGTGATACTGATTTAAAAGAGGAAGGATGAGAAGAGAGTGGTATTGCGCTAAACTTTCACGCAAAGAACCCGTATCTCAGCCCATACATTTTACTTTTCCTACCGAGACGACACAGGCCGATGGGTACTGGCTGATGGGTGCTGAGAACGCTGCTACCGCCAATTATCTCAGTTTTTAAACGTAAATTATTGCCTCTTATTTTAAACGAGTATTTCTTGTCTTTCCATAATGAAAGATGTACCTTGAATTAAATAATATTTAAATCTAGATAATTTCACACACTGAATCTCCAACAGTTTGACCAACAGCTTTTCTAAAAGAGTCGTCCATACACATCCGTCATGAATGAATCATTTTATTTGTGCATGTTCCGCTCTTTGCTTACATCAGCTCAGGGAGTAATGAAAGTTCTTTTATTTTATATTATATTTTCAGTTCTTATATTACAAAAAAAAATAAATAAACATATGGTTGGTTGGTTGAATTAAATGAACTGGTGCATTCTTTTGCATGTTCAACTTGTCTACGTCCGAAAATCATAAAAATTCTAATTTTATTCTTAAAATTCTTTCTTAGTCGACATTTTATTTAGTAATATTTCCAGCTGTTTTTACCCGGTTTCAGCTTAATTTGGTGCATTAAAGGACAAGGTGCAATGTTATCAGCCTGATAGTGAAAGACTCTTTTTTTAGTTTAAAAATGCGTATATTTTTCTATTTATTCCTCTTCTAAGTTCAATGCACTATCTCAAGTTTACTTACTTTCTTCAAAAATACTACTTTTTGAAGCTGATTCTGTAAAATATGCAAAATAATCCGCTATCACCTCTTCATTTGGCAGTCAGAGGGCATCAATCCTGATGAGTAGGAAGGAAGTTCCTACAATTCGTACTTCAAATACCTCAATTTGCAACTGTCAAAACACCAGCAGGAAATCTAGTTGATCCAGAAGATTTGTGTAATATTAATGTCAGTTATAAAAATTGTTTTAAAAGGATCCAAATCATTGCTGCGAATTTCGTATTCGCATTGGTTTTTGGTCAGCATTTATAAAACGCTGCATTCATTTACACAAAAGCTTTCTCATATTTAATTATAATATACCGTTAAATTTTTTTTTCATATAGCAACGACATCAGAGACAAGATCGTAGCCAACCAAGGATGTGACTTTTATCCATTGTTGCTCTATTCACATGAACCTACTTAAATTATCGGTTCGGTCTAAAAGAAATATTTGGGAGTTATTAAACCAGATTCGTTCCATTATCTTCCCATTTATCAAAACACTTAACATTCACAACTCTCCGCCACCACTGAAGCTGCTGATAAATGGTACCCAAAACTAACAACCAAAAAATCTTGTTCAAGTACTTTCTTAAGGCAAGGTTTCCTCATAATTTAAAGCCTAAAGAATGAGTAACCAGCAATAATGACAATACTTCAAGGAACGCCTTCATGTAGAAAAATAGTAATCAGTGCCCAATGCTAGGAGCCAGGTTTTCATCCTCCCGTTCTTATCCACAAAAAAAAAAAAAAAAAAACTTCCAAGGGCCATTTTCCAGAAGCAGCTCTTCAAACGAGTAGGGAAAAAAAGTATAAATACAGTAACGCAGAATACAAAACAAAAATAAAACAAGCAAGATAAATAAAACTCTAATATTTTGTCTGAATTTTGAAAAATAGTTTGTGTGATTCAATTGTTAAGACTAGTACTTTGATTACGGGTACTTTAACTATTAAGTAACCCAACCTTTTTTTTGGGAGAGGTGTCAAATGTCTGAGTATGCCATGACCATAGGAGACAATGACTGGCAAGTTGGAATCTGGTTCGTGGGCGGCATCAAAGAACGTTACATTCAAACGAACAACATAAACGTGCCGATTTCTATATATAACATTCTATATCACTATAGAAAGTTTTTAGACGTTAATGGTCGATTATCACATTTGTAATATATTTAGAAAACTTAATTTATTTATATTCGTTTATTTTTTATCTGTATTATAATGTATTATTATGAATAATTAAATTTTTAACTTTTCCCTATTGCTTTTAAAGTTTTTATTTTATGTGGTGTAGTCCTAAGGCTGGGTTCACAATACATTAAGATATTAGGAACAAACCATCTATAGGCAATTTCAAAACATTATTTTGTTGCCTTAACTTGAGTGAGGCATCAATGTGGCGTTCGTAATAAAATTCTATTTTATTTTCCTTTATTAACTATTGCACAAAATTTATTACATCTGTTATCCTTGATTTTCACAGGTAGTTTTGTCCACATCCTATGTTTTTAATTATTTGTCAGAGAATTGAAATGCTGCGCTTTGGTGATATTCCTACACTTTAGTGTTTTAACAAAGCAATATATTTGTCACAACTATAGGAGCCATCGCTTTCCATAGAACCAACTTATATGGTTTGAACTGACCATTCTACTAGCCTATTCAAATTTTGAGAATTGTGGGCTAGTTTCTTTGACTCGGTTCCCTAGACTTCGCCGAATTTAAAAACGTTTACTAGCGAAAACGGAGCCTTCACCAGTCTCTAGTACATACGAGTTAAATATAATCTCTAACAATATATTAAATTACGAGGCTCGTTTGAAAAGTCCGTGCAAAAATAAAAACTACTTAATTTTTTGGGGTAAAAATTTTTTATTTTTCAACATAGTCTCCTTTTAGGCTTATACACTTCGTCCAACGCTGCTCTAGTTTGTTGAACCCTTTCGAATAATAGGATTTGTCCAAGTCTGAAAAATAGCCATTCGTTTCTGCAATCACCTCCTCGTTTGAATAAAATCTTTTTCCCGCCAGCCATTTCTTCATATTGGGGAACAAATAGTAGTCCGAGGGAGCCAAGTCTGGAGAATAGGGGGGATGTGAAACGAGTTGGAACCCTATTTCCATTAATTTTGCGACCACAACTGCTGAGGTGTGAGCTGGTGCGTTGTCGTGATGGAAAAGGACTTTTTTGTGGGCCAATCGAGGGCGTTTTTCTTGCAGCTCGGTTTTCAAACGGTCCAATAACGATGAATAATATGCACCTGAAATAGTTTTACCCTTTTCCAGATAGTCGATGAGGATTATTCCTTGCGAATCCCAAAAGACAGTCGCCATAATCTTTCCGGCCGAAGGAACGGTCTTCGCCTTTTTTGGCGCAGATTCCCCCTTGGTAACCCATTGTTTAGATTGTTCTTTGGTCTCAGGAGTGTAGTGATGTATCCATGTTTCATCCACAGTGAGGAAACGACGCTTAAAGTCCTGCGGATTCTTCTGGAACAGCTGCAAACCGCCCTTGCAACACTTCACACGATTTCGTTTATGGTCAAGCGTGAGCAATCGCGGCACCCATCTTGCGGATAGCTTTGTCATGTCCAAATGTTGATGCAAAATATTATGTACCCGTTCATTCGAGATGCCCACAGCTCTAGCAATCTCACGCACCTTCACTCTTCTGTCATCCATCACCATATCATGGATTTTATCAATGATTTCTGGAGTAGTAACCTCAACAGGGCGTCCAGAACGTCCAGAGCGTCATTTGTGCCCATATGGCCACTCCGAAAATTTTGAAACCACTTATAAACTGTTCTAATCGAAGGTGCAGAGTCACCATAATGTTTATCAAGCTTCTCTTTAGTCTCCTGAGGCGTTTTGTTTTTCATAAAGTAGTGTTTAATCAACACACGAAATTCTTTTTCGTCCATTTTTTGAAAATCACTCGACCTCCTCGATTCAAACGAATGCCAAACACAAAGAAATAGACCGATCTGGCTGAAACTTGGTGTGTGTTCTTCCAAGAGAAGCTACTAACTAAACATAACCTCGATACGCGCCAGTAGTGCTATCTCTCTGACTTTGCACGGACTTTTCAAACGACCCTCGTAGGAGATAATAGTAGCTAAACTTTTCATAGTTTTAAAAACGTTCAACATTTTAGTCTCAATACCTCGCTCCTCAATCTCCTCATCATTATATTCATGAAAATCAATTATACTATATCAATGAGATAATTATTACAATAGTATAGTTAAAATTTCACCGCTAGATAGCGATATGGGTATGATGTTCGTTACGGTTTTGCCTGTTGCAGAAATAAAGTTAGTTTTGAACGGAAAGTACAGAAAAAATAATCCTTTACTTTAAAATTGAAAGACAGGTAGGGTTCGAAATGTTTTCATTTAATAGATCAAAAATGGTAGAGACTGATATAAAAAGGCTTCTTCAGTTCTTTTTTTAAAAAGGCTCCTTTTACTTCAAGTTTTCAACGAAATTACATTTTAATGGATTTCTAGAGTAAACATTAGTGCTTCCTCTGCATATCGATCGTAACGGAGAATTGATTTTTTACTTTCTTTAACACTACAAGGAAGAAAATGTATTTTAACTTGAGGAGGCCACAATAACATGATTTTCTTATAACGGCCTCAACGATTTTTTAAATCTAGTGCATCAATTGTGTGCACGCAGATCCATAACTTTTATTAGTCAAATTTTCACCGAAAAATTTGATTAGGGTACTTCTGGAAAAGAGGGCACCTAGACTTCCATTAAAGTGCTACATTCCTAAATAGCCTTTTTAATCTTGTGAAAAATGAGCCCTAAAAAATTGGGTGAAAATGTCTTACCTGAAAGTACTTCTTTATTTAATAGATTGGTCACTTGTTCGAAAATGGCACGGAGGTTTTTCTGTAAACCTGTTTTTCGTATATGCATTACATGCACGAAGATGCACACTTTATCTTTTATAATTTTTCCACGAAAATTCCTTCTACAGCAGTTGTCTAAGAAAAGTAGGGTAGGCTTCCATGAAAGGTTAGATTTCAGTGTAATGTACGATTACAAACTTCATAATTTTGGTAAAAATTAAATATTCTTTGTTTAAAAAGAACCTTAATAATAGTATTAAGTCGTGTGAGTGTTCACACCTCATTTTTTTGTCTGTTGTACATACATTTTGAAGAAGATTCATTTTCAAAAAATTGAAAAATCTTAAGCTCACGAAGAGTAACATAAAAATGCATTTTATTTTCAAGGTCACCAAGCGCTTCTGAGCGTAGCGCTGAATTTATTGTCAGATTCAATGTTCAAAGAATGATGAACAACTAAGTAAATATAATTAACAATACAACAAAATTCCATTTATTAAAATATTAATAAATAAATAATAATTTTAAATAAAACGAATAAATGACTTCCATCACTCGGAATAGTAGTTTCTGATACAACAGTACAGATAATTGCTGGTTATCCAAGAAAATAAATGAAACTACATATTAATTACAGAATACATAAAAATGCAGCAAAGCAAACAACTTACGACTCGAGAATACATTTGGTCCCCGCATGTAACCCAACTTCTACATTTTAAGTAAATTTGAGCTCTTCTTTTCTTTTAATCCATTCATTTAAGACAGTGTTCGAAACATAATTAAGACTGTTCAACTAGTACTTATTATTGTTTAATGTGCCCTTAAATCTTATTCTGTGAAAATATCTAGATCAGTCATCCCCATAAATAACATAAAGCACCCCCTTATTTCACGGACTCAGATTCAATTTAATGCCACCTTCTTCTGCTCTCTCGCACATTGTGCCGTTAACACTTCACAAAACTCCAAACTTTTTTCTCAATCTTCAATTAACTTTACATAAATTTTCTTATCAGCTACCTATTACTTTTAGTTCATGCCAGCATCACCACAAAAAGTAGGCAATAAAAAATGGCCAATTAAATCTAGACTAATTAAACAAAAATAAATAAATTATAAAATCTATAACAAACGCTGCTTCCGTACTTCATGAAGTTAGAGTGGTTCGGCCCTATCGAGATTAAATGTGGTTTTCTTCACGAGTCAGATCTGGATAAAAAATATTAAAAAGGTGGAACGGAGCGGAAAAATTAGCTTAGTCCAGGGCGACAGAAGTATTCAACTTCAACGCTCATGCAACCTGCTGTCTTAGAATTCTGTACAACCATTCTTCATGATCCAACTGTTTTAGTTTTAATAAATTATTTGCGATAAAAGATGAAATTTTTTCTATTATCGAAACAAACAAAAATAAAATTATATAGGATCAAGCAGCTCTAACAGTCATACGAAGAAAAAAGAGATCGAACAATGAAGATTTTATTCGTTTTCAGCTGAGTCCGTAGGGTCAGGCTTTTACATCCGTACTCTACTCAGCTACAACATATCTCTAATCGAACATTTGAGTTTAGAGCTTACAGTTCAGGCTGGCATCAGCTAACAACCACCTCTTCCGCTCCGCAGCCATCTTATTAAGTGAAAGAACAAGTAAAAAGGAAATAAAAATGAGATTTTTTCCTCTAAGATAGCCCTATGGGTCGCATAGGCATCAAAGGCTAAGATAAGTTACCCTAGTGAATTCGTAATAGATCGTGGAGGTAGGTGGTAAGAATCTTAATGACCTTGCCAACATTCTCGAAAGCTTCGTGGAATGGAGATATTTGATGTCTTCTTCCAGACTGTTTTAGTTTCCGAGTTTTGGTGTTCTGTGTTTACCTTGAGCTTAGGCAAAGTTTCTCAATAATTTTCTTAGAGCTAATAGAAATAATTTTATAATTTTGTCGCAGGTAGGAGAGAAGTTATGGTACACTAGATAAAGAATTCTTCTGCAGAAGTTCATGGTAGCACGATCTGCCCACATTCTGACGCATTTTATTACTTTCACACTTTCTAAGTAATTTTTCAGTCAGAAAAAATTTATAATTGAAATATTGAAAGATTTTTTTGATGATATGGTTTAGTTGTATGATCTAAAACATCTAGAATTAGCGTCGATTAGCTCATATAGTGGTTTGAGTTACTTAAGCAACTATTGGAATTCTTAGGATTGAACAATTGACTTCCCTAGGAAATAGCTCCTGATAGAATGCCTACGACAGCATTCTTCGCCCAAAATGGTATGAAACTATAGCAAAATTTCAAAACTACGGCTTTATAAAACGTTGATTAATGTATGACTCACAAGTTAGGACAGTCCCCAAAAGTGACGAAAAAACACTTATTTTTGAAAGAAAAATTCTTCGAAGGATCTTTGGACCTGTGAAGGAAGGAGAGGTTTGGAGGAAAATGAAAAATAAGGAACTGTATGAACTTTTTGGGGAAGCAGATGTAGTGAGCATTATAAAGTTACTCAGACTAAGATGGGCAGGTCATGTTGTAAGAATAAGTGAGGGAGAGGGAAAAATACAGTTATTTAAGGGAGCAATAGGTAGCTCGAGATCACTAGGGCAAAATTAAGATGGCAGGATGGTATCTTCAGTGTCCGCAACTAGAAAGCAAAAGCATAAAACAGAAACGGTTGAAAAACTCATTGAGAGGCTAGGACCCACAAAAGGGTTGTAATGCCATGCAGGGAGAGCAGAGTGAGAGATTGCCTCATGAAAACTAAAGAATATTTATGCAAACCACTTATCTGACTTTTTCAGGACAAATGTAATCTTACCTTTATATTCTGGCTTAGAAATGAAAAACCAAAAAGTGCATTAAAATTACTTACATGTAAATAAAAAATACTTTTTATTTTATTTGCATCAACATGTCATCAAAAAAACCTATTTCGTCCAATTTGGAAGGGCAATCCCTTCGCTGCCTCGGAATCTACGTCTGCTTCGAATCGACTTTCTTGCGATGAGTGAAATACAATAGATCCGTTTTAGGCACCACCTTACCGCAGTTTCTATGCGTTACCTGAAAAGAGCACTAGTTGCACCCACCATATCCTGAGTTGCAAATACGATTTCTACAGACCCACAATCAATGCGCAAAAATAGCACACAAGTAGATTGGAAGTCTAAATTCGTCGAAGCCCAAGGTGTACGATAGAAGCGACAATCTAGTAACCACAAATCAACCTGCAAGAAATCGTAAAAGCCTACCACCCGCTAAATTACCGAGAAATGCTTTAAAAAAACAGTGTATTTCATAACCACCTCTTATAAGATACCGTCAACCACATTTTCGTTGGTTTCTCTTTCTCAGCCTTATCATTGCTATTAAACGTAAAAATTAAGAGGAAAAGTTAATTTAAAGCGAGTTTCAAAAAATAAAAAATAAATTAATTAAGCCTCTATTTTAACCTTCGAATCTAAAATCACCACAGTTAGCGATGTTTGTTAGAGGGAAAATTCCATATCGGCCTTACTCAATGGTGCGACAGTCTTTTCAGAACAGAACTTGAGTCTCCTTAATTTAAATATTATTTATTTCAAGACTAAGCTCCAGAAAATAGTAAGTCTAATATATAGCGTTTTGTCAATCAAGTTATTTTAAGATACAAATTTGCAATTGCTGCAGTTTATTTCAAACATATTGTAACGAATCCTAAGAATGCCGCCCCTGAGATATTCAGAATTTTTTAATTTGTAATAACATAAGTTATTAATGTTTTTTCTTCCTTTTTATAATTTAAATTCAATCATCCTTTTTTTTATTACTACATTATTTCACACTTTAAATTGACGATGTACATTCGTATAAGAAGGTTTATGAAGACCTACTACTGATGATATCACAGAAAATCCTACCCATTATGCTCTCATTATATACACAATAACAATGCAGCAACATTAAAGTACAAAATACATAAATAAATAAAAACTTTTTAAATTACCTGAGAATAAATAAACAAAATATATACAATTAAATATATAAAATAAAAAATTTACACAGATATATTTTTCTAAACATAAAAATAAACGTTAACATTAAAAACAATATTAATTGAAAATAAAATAAATAAATAAGTTAACAATATCGTGCTAATTAGATATGTCCTTTTGCAAAAAATTTATGTGTAAACCCAACCACCCACGATAACATATACACACAAAAACGCATATCCACTGGTTAGCTTCAGAGTTATAAATAAAGTTTAAATTAATGGAGATTAGTGACTGCAACAAGTCATGTCAATGGTTGTGGTGCGGCGATTAATATTCTGAAGGTTAGCTTCATCATACCGTGGAAGTTCTTTACATCTTGCTTGCTGAAAACAAAAATTCGTAATTTTATAGAGGACTAACTCAGAACCAACACAAAAAACATTTCCCAAAAGAAATGAGATTTGCCCCTCTATTCACGAAATTTTAAAGCAAGGGAGGTTTGTTTTATTTTTAGAGAGTGACTGTCTCTAACATTTAAGTAAGTGCTTTAATTTCAAGGAAGACATCATTCAACTCTGTCCTGAAGCACTAAAAATACTGACTTCGGATAGTCATCTCTGCAAAGTCAGGCATGTGTTAGTTAGTTTTTAACCAAAGAATAAGGGGAATATTGGAGAAATTAGGATATTTAAAGATAAGGAAATGAGTATGAAAGATCCAGTTGTTAAGAACCACCTAATTACTAACATCTTCAAGAATTAGGACTTAATACGCATTCCATTAGCGAATTTGATGTATTCTGTATAAAACCTATAATACAAAGCTATACACCAGACCCAAATGATAATTTGTCAGTTTATTCGACACATCAAAGTATTGGTAAAGAACTCGGATTAGCTGTAGCGGGGACAGGCTGCGACGTTCTCCCGTTTCCATTAGTCGTTAAATACTTCTGATCGATGACAATCAGCTTTCCACTTTTAACCTTTTTTTTTTTAAATATCTGTTTGAAAGAAAGGGAGGTGCACTGGAATGAGGAAGTTGACATCCCCTGCTCTAGTCCAGCAGGAAAAAAGAAAAAAAAGAAGTCATTAAATTATTTATGACCACGATTGTGCTAGTGAAGCAATGTAAAATTCTGAACCTTGGAGCTTAATAAAGGGCATATTAGAGCATTCTGATGATCTGATTAGGTGGTTGGTTGAATTTTTTAAAAAAGGTTGCAGTTTCTATTCTGCAGCAAGAAAACCATCTACAAGTTACTGTCTGAAAATATTACTGCAATTTAAAAAACGTCTACTCTGATAAGTATGGAAATATTTGAAACGAATGTGCTAACCATCGTAGATAGTACTAAACACAAAATCCTATAACTTACACCATAATGACTGACAAAATACATGAAGTTTTTCGACGCTTTGCATTAGAGTGTTTACCCAAAAAGACGACCAGGCTCCAATTAATCACAAAAACAGGCCAGTGATGTACAGTGTAGTCACGAACAAAAGCTTCGGGCACCGAAATGCCGAACTCAGAAACTGACGGACTTAATTTAACTTACAACATATTCAAAATCTTCGGCAAAATTGTAAAGACGTTTAAGTTACAAGAGAAAAAGATTGTGATATCAAACTAATAGCATGGCTAGCACAATATCGCGTCGGTCTGAAAGTCCACTCAATAATCCACCATAATATAATACCCTACCACATTCATGGGCTGCGAAATAACGATATATTATTGACCGTCTACTTTACTTACATAAAGCTGCAATTGTATAACTTTTTATAACAGTGCTGCTCTAGTAAAATTTATATAATTAGTGCATAAGGCATTACATATATAATGTACAATTATAACTAACATTAAACTGTGAACAAACGCCTAAATTTAAAACATAATATTCGTCAAAGAATCCGATCGACTAAATCTTATGGCTCAAATTCTACAACTCAGTAAGTAAAAGGCGCTTAGCCGATTTCATCTTCTTCACTGCTAGGTCTTTACTTAAGTTCAAAAAAATTTCTCAGGTTTTTTTTCCTAAATAAAATGAATAAATTTAATCACCTCCATCAATTCAGCTGCAATTTGAACAAAAAGTTTTTCAACATTGTCTGATTCCTTTGCAGATGTTTCTAAGTAGTACATATTATGACGCTGAGCAAAATCTTCACCCACATGTGTTGGGATTTCACGATCATCCCTGTCGATTTTATTGCCTGAATAGAAAAAACAATATTATAAATCAACAGCACACTAACTAAAAAAAATAAACAAAAACTGGACAGTAATTACTAATAAGTTAAACCTTATATGAATTCTATATATACAAAAAAATAGTTCGCCCAATTTTTAAAACATACCAACTAGGACTCTCAAAACGTTGGCGGACGCATACTCCTCTATTTCTCTTAACCAATCGGGAAGGCAATCAAATGTAGGTTGGCAACTGATATCATACACTAAAATAAGAGCATGAGCTGATCTGTAATAACTCTGGGTGATAGATCTGAATCTTTCTTGTCCCGCAGTATCCCAAATCTGCAACTGAACAAATTAAACAAACAAAAAAATTAATAAAGCTTGAACAGGGGAGGGATTAGATAAGTGGTGAGCATATTGGATTCCTATGCGGAGATCCCGGATTCGAATCCGGCTGCCGGCCCTCAAATTAATTTTTTTTTTAATCTTTTAAGCTACTTCCAGTGATATAGTATGTAACGAGAGAACATTTCTTCGGAGGCCGTGAATGGAGAGGTTCAAGACTCTAGTAACTGCAGATGTTAACTCGTCTTCAAAAAATGCTAATGAAAAAACAATTGAAATTTCTAGCGATTTCGTCTAGTTTCACGAAAGAATATGGGTTTTCGTGCTGCTATTAGTTATGAGACAGGAAGTTTCCAGGAGTAGCTAATGGAAAGCTGTAATTAAAAATCATCGTTTGCCCGAGAGATGGGATTGGCAGGATTTGATGAGGGGTCCCGTATCACTGATAAAAATTGAAGAACCTTTCACAATTCCCCTGGCTATTACGAGGTTGTTGATTGTTCATCCCGTTACTATGGACCAAATTTATTTTGTTACAATTTTTTGTTTCTTCTTTCTGTAAATACTAGAGCTAAAGGGCTAGTGCTCCCTCATAATAATAAAAAAAAATGCCTTGATCTTCTGCAATTTACCTTGATCTTTTCATTGTCAATTTCGACAGTTTTAATCATGAAATCAACACCAATCGTAGCTCCTTGCCCTGGTGGAAATAAACCCTGTAAGAGATGAAAAACTCATTGAAGAAATATTACTATGAACTTTTTAATAAATCAAAAATCTATGAAATATTGAATAAATTAATGACCTGTGTAAATCTTCTGACTAGACAAGTCTTTCCAACTCCAGCATTTCCAACCAGAACAACTTTAAAAAGAAACTTATAGTCCTCCATATTAAAGAATCACTAATAAAATTAAACATGAAACATTTAAATTTAATGAAAATAAAATGCAGATAAAAAATAATGTGTTATGCAACGTTGCTAAAGTTACGCTCTCTCCGCATTTAACTATTCAACTGGGGAATCAGATAAATTACAGCCCAAATACATCATTTTTATTTATTGGTATATGATAATTTTCTTTCTTATTTGCGTTCCACAAGAGGATCAGCCTGCACTTCTAAAAGAGTTAATTAATATCTATAATTTGAGGAATTATGACTATTTCTATTCTGATAACTTAGGAAGCTGATTCTGAAAAAAAATTATCATAATGTAAAGTACTCTAAAAAAAAGGTATACACACATAAAAAGATATAACACACTGATATGATATCCTCGAAATTATTGGTGTACTATTAAATGCACCTGTACGATTTTCCAATATTCAAGAAAACTCCGAACCATCGTTACAGTGCTTGTAACAAAGAACTAAAAACTTCACGCACTTTCATAACAAGCATACTTTCATGAACTGCATGAAATGTACCTATTTCGATTTAAAGTATTCGTACTTTCGAGACAGTAATGTCTACTGTTAATCGATTCATTAATATTTGAAATAATGTCACTATATACATAAACTTTATTCCATTTATTGAATTAGATTAAATTTGATTCTGTAAGGATTGGCCAGTTAGCCTAGGCTAACACTATTTCAAGGCGTCTTTTAAGG
>KQ034108.1:1020963-1034260 GCA_000181055.3 Rhodnius prolixus
ATATTTCTTGGCAAAGCTCTTCAGGTGATTCATTGCAAGGAAGCTTAAATTCTGCACTAAATGGAAAAATTCCATTATCACATTTAAACTGTTTTGAAAAAATAAACTTTTCCTTAATTTCATTTGGTGATTCCATGTTTGACGAGTTTCAAATTAATTTATTTAGGAAGTCATAATAGGTTTAACTTCTTACAGGAAAGTTACCACCTCCTTCATTTAACAGTTTGTATTAGTAATCTGTATATAAGAAGTAGAACCACTGTTTCATATAATCACTACTACACCTGTGCGATAAACTCCTGACGTAAATATCTGTGTGACTGAAAGAAAATAATACCAACTGTATTTGTTCACGTGAAATATGAGATAAGATAACCTTCCCACAATTTCACGATTCATTTCTTTGAATCCTTATTGATTCACTCAAGAAAAGATCCAATTGATGCACTTGTTTTCCTAATTATGATCATTTAATTTAAATTAATGTACTTATTTAAAATAACCCTTAAATTTATAAATACAACGAACTCAGTTCATTTTCGTTTGGTAAATTCAGTTATATCATTTAACATTTCATTTTCACAAACGTAATTTTGTCTCGTATTATCATGCTGTTTTGCAGAAATAAAAGAAAAATTCATAATGTTATTCCTGGAATTTTAATAAAACTAGATTCTAGTTATTTAATTATTTTCTATCACACTTATCTCTTGTGTAAAATTTGTTTTATTTATACAAAATGTTTTGGTACAATTCTTCAATCTAATTATTGGAGAAACTATTGAAATGGCAGTACAATTCGACTTCGAAGTTCTCTTTGGCCAGATGTAAGTTACCTACCCTAAATGTTTTATATTGTTGTTGTGATAGTGCTAAAGATTTAAGTTAATATCAGTTATCATTTAATGAAATGAAAAAACACAATGTCTGTAATCGATAGAGTAAGAAATCAAGTTGGTTTTAGTAATGAATATGGTTACAGATCTCCTTTGGAAAACGCAGATCAAGTAAGTATTTTGGAAATTGACCATTGATTGAACTTGTAACATTTATTACGTGTTGAATTTTCTAGTGTAACTTAATGCTATTTTATCAGGGGAGATAGTAAATTTTTATTGTATAAATAAATGTTTAAACATTCATAAATAAATATAATTTAGTACTAAATTGTTTATTTGCTTCGTGCAATTAGTCCATGAATATTTGTTCCCAATAAAAGTTATTTTGTGTAGTAACTGTAATTGCAGCATGATAGTTTTAAGCATTGATTTTATAATAATCTGATTATAAAATAATTATAATAATCTGATAGTTGGAGCTCAGAAATCAATTTCGTAATGCTTATTATTATTGAATAATCCAACGTTAAGCTCAGTGATTATGTATTTCAAAAAATCTGTCAAATAATTTTAAAAATTATTATGTTTTACAGAAGAAAATTAATGTTACAGATCATCAATGAAAATATTAATGTCCTATTTCTTTTTATGGTTGTTTTCATTATATTTTAATTTTAAATGACATCGAATTTTATATCAGTACGTGAATTGTTCATTTTAAATCCACTGTATGATTTTTTTTAGGTGGCCGAGGTGACAAATAAATTACGACTGAAAGTTATTAGTGGCCATCAACTAGCAAAGAAGGATATCTTTGGCGCTAGGTATTCATTAATTAACTAAAAATATTAACGTTTCAGTACAGCAATAGAAAGCCTCTTGAAATCTATAACGCTAAAGTATATTTGTCGTTCGTATGAACGATGTAGAATAAAAACACGTAAATTTTATTATTAAGAACTGTAATTTATACCTTTCAAAAATAATCTCCAGTGACAGTTTTTTTTTTATGTTTTTCAAAATGTTTTAAGCAAAAAATCATGAGAAAATGTGATATACTTTTTCTCGAATGGTGCATATTTAAACATATATTCTTGGCTCGGCTGCTTTTTGTAAGTTGGGTAATATATCTACCTGTACAAAATATTGAGTTTGGCACAAAGATTGTCAAATGTGTGAAACCTATTACGGCTCTAAACCCATAGAAGGCAGTCAGTTTCAAATTTGGACCGTCAGTGTATGAATATAGATTGGATTTTTTTCTTCAGTAGGGTTTCTTGTGGTATAAATCTCTGAAGTGAGAGTCGGCAGAAGGGATCGACCAAACTGGACTTACACGTATATCAGTAATGAAAAATCTAGATACAGTTCATCCTAATTACTTATTCTTTCTGCTGTTAAAAGAAATTGTTGAGATCATGAAAAAAAATTCAAATTTATTCAACAGTAGTAATTTACATTAGCAATCTTTTCGATGATTTTCTATTAACTTTTTTAAAAACAAATCTCAAATGATACGATTTTCTCTTAATCTATTTTCAATTTTTTAACTCAACATTCTTCAAATTCGTTAATCTTGACCACCCATATTCAGAGTAATCTACCCGGTTTCACAAACTATAATTCTCACCACATTATAACTTGTAAAATCTTCCATTGCTCTGAAATTTAACCGTACAGAGAAGCCTACCACCAACCAATTCGAAGTTTACAGATAATTTCAACTCGATTTTAACAATATATTTAACCCCTCATACCAGAGTACACAAATGATAGAACTGTACTTCATAGAAAAATGACACTTTCTAGGGAATCTAACCACCTCTCTCTCAAAAGTACCTATGATCGAATTTACCGAAAAAATGTTTGAAGCATAAGTTGAGCACTTGTATGTTTTTAATAACTTTATGAAGTTTAAGTGAAATTGTAGAAGCAGTTTTCGAGAAAATCTCAATATACTAGATAATCTTTTACAACATAATAGCCTTATCGGCCATCCGGTTTTCTTTACATTTTAGAAATTTAGTTTCTCATTTTATTCATATAAATATTTAGACCTGTACTACCTATATAAATTTAATACAGTAAAAAATAATGTAACATTTTAGAGGAAAGCATAAGCACCCTCGTTCGAAGATCTGTCTTCAGTCACATTTCAAGGAAAAATGCTTTAAACAAAAGTTGTAGATTAATTTTGTATTTATTGTTCCTTTTTGGTGACTGATTCATAGTTTCAATTGGATGAAAAAATAATTGCCATTTCAGTCGTGATACATTTATTCTGCCGAGCTTTCGACCTAGGAACTAGGTCATCTTCAGGGCTGAGGAACATGTTTACAGATTGTTAACAATGATTCTATTAAAATGAATATGTATAATATAACGAAATTTACAAAAATTATTTACCTAGTTTACAAAGTAATATTTTTACATTACATGGTTGGTGTGTCTTCTGTCTTGTCTATTCATGGACTGAGTGTGATCGGTCTGTGTGTGATATGTGTTAGGTTGTTTGGAAGTCAGTGTTGCCAATTGTCAAGTATTTTGTAGTAAGTTTGCGTATATGTAGTTTAATTTGTTCGTGTCTGTTTTGAAATTTAAACTGTTTTCTGTCTTAGATATGTATATCATTTCTAGCACTTTCCTGCTACTATTTTGCTGCTGCCCTAGTTTTTAATGTTCCATGTTCTTTGTAAAAGGTGCATACGTTCACCTGAACCTCCCAAAGGAGTTTGGATGATATTAATCAAAGAAGCTGAAGGAAGCGTTTCCAGTTATTAGAAAGCTTGGACCTCGTTTGTTATTCTTGCTGGGCTTATTCTATATTCCACAGCTTTGTTTGATTGACCGCACTACTGCGGCATTTTCCTTTGCCGAAAGTGAATGTTCTTCAAGGGTTTGGCGGGGAAAGTTTCCGCGTCAAGTAATCGTGTTATATCATAAAGAAAGAATTGTTCTATAATGACATAGTGATAGATTTATACCTCTCAAATCCAACAGCTCCCCGTAAACAAAAATCTGTGTGCGCTCCTTAATGTGTTTATATATATGTTTCGAATAATTATTACTCTTTATGTTACTTGATGTCACGTTGTTAAGCATCAGGTTTTCTAAAAAATATGAATTTTCTTCCACAGTTAGTATTTTCTTATATATAGACTTTTTTTATTTTTCTTAAATACTCAATTAACTGATTAGAATTTCTTATAAAATTATATGAAGGATTTGTTCCAGTGATCCGTATGTAAGAATAGATCTCAATACGATTAATGGCGATGAAACAATTGACTCCGTCTTAACAAAGACTAAAAAAAAGGTAATTTGTGTTAATATTAACAGTTGACATTAAATCAATGGGTTTATTTAATTGTAGCAGATTTAATGTTGTGTTATTCATAAACTTTTTCTTTTTTGTCGAAGACTTTGAACCCGGCTTGGAATGAAGAGTTTATTTTTAGGGTAAGTATTATTTCATGCAAAGATGAGAATGAGTGTAATAAATAAGTCATTGCAAGTTCATTAACACTTGGATTGAATGTCAGTATAAAGAATTTTTCGCTATTAATCCCTTCTTTCTCTACTGCTCCTTTACTACTTTCAGAGAAATTATTGTACTCCGAAAGTATTAATTTTGTAACCTGAAATGTTTTAAGTCATCTTAGCATAAAAGCGTTGGTTTTAGGAATGTCTTGTGATTGGTAAATTGTAAACTGGTATTCTGAAAATGCGGGGTATTTTGTAAAATGCATTTAACTTATTTTAACTATCTCGTTTTTGTAAAGTATAAATTGTTTAACAATGAGCTATTTACTTGGCGATTTTTTATTTATTTATTTATGTAAAGCGCGTCATTTGAGATCAATGGCGTCTGGGGCCTTTTCCAGTACACTGCCAACCTCCGGACAAAGCTCTCTCCATCACCAGCGTGTACCTGTAAGGGGCTCTTGTAAAGTAAACCTAAGGGGAGGCAACTGGATTCCAACCGGGGGATTCATTCATTTGGGGGATTGTCGCGAGGGAGTACATTGCCTTTATCAATTTATTAATAGTATCTAATTTTGAGCTTAGAGTTTTACACCTGTGTTGTGTAATATTTTTTGTACCCGCTCCACCTTCAACTTATTTTCGTTTACCAGAGAGTCTTGAAAAGTTCTTTCATTACCCCCATGAAAATAGTTGTAATGACTCCAACATTACATCAGACGATTACAATAAAATTAAAAACATATTTTATTTTCTCTGTCAAATTTCAGGTAAAACCCGCCGAACATAAACTAGTGCTACAAGTATTTGATGAAAATCGTTTAACAAGGGATGATTTCTTAGGAATGGTTGAACTTACTTTATTAAATTTACCCAAAGAAGTGGATGGAAGAACAGTCCCAACAAAGCAATATATTCTTAGACCAAGAAGGTTAATTTTTTTACAGAATTATCATTTTTGGAATGTTTAAAATTTTCAATTTACTAATTGTTTAATTACATAGTAGTCAATTATTTTTAGTGTAATGGTTGCCCAACAAGGCAGTCTAAAAAAAAGTTGCTAGGTCATTTAGCCGCGCTCTCACTGCTAGGTATCTTTTATAATAAATAGTGGCACTATTTTATTTTTTTCAATAATAACATTGGCGCATAAATTGATAAGTCTAAAGCTTTTAATGGTCTTTATCCAACAGTATTTATTTCTGGGAACGATACCTGGTTTGAGATTTAGCGTCTCCTCTTTTCAGGAAGATCTCATTATCAATTAATTGGATGGAAACACCATGAATATACTCTGAATTTAGGTACACATAAAGACATTAAAATAAATAAATAAAAAAAAACAAACAAATTTTGCAAAATCCTCTTCATGATAAATTTGTTACATTAACTTTGAGCTTAATGTGAAACCGGTTTTACTGAATAAACCCAGATCCTTTCTTAAAATGTTTGTTTTATGGAGAAATTGTATTTTAGCTTTAAAGCTTATTTTTGCGATTTCTCTCAAAAAATTTGAATAGATTTTTTTTTAAATTTTAATTGGTTTTTCAGTGTCTACTATTAATATTTCTTTTGGTATTTTTATTCTAAAATGGGTTTTTTATTTGTGATAACGTTTTGTAGATTTAACATGTGATTTTATCAAAAGAGAGTTAAAAATGGTTCGGAGTTTAAATGAAGCTAGTGTGTGACTCCACTAAAAGTTAAAAAATGTATTTTATATTAAGTTTTAAAAATGTATTGAATATTTGACTATTTGTGAGTTATGTATGTTTTGGGATTTCAGTGCCCGATCTAGAGTAAGGGGTTATTTAGAACTTTATCATGCGTACGTCCTAGAAGATTCTGTACCATTGCCTGATGTCGATAATGCAAGAGAGAGAGAAGTGGAACCTGGATGGGAAATGCTAGATAGAACAAATTTAGCTGTAAGCACTAGTCAGGTTTGTATCTTTGTTCCTTAGTATGAATTTGGTTTCCATTGAAGATAACTTAAAAGTAAATGAACATTCGGTGGATGTTGAGATCATTTTGTGATATACCGGTTTTTCTAATGCCATCTCACTATATTTTTATATTAGTATTTGAAGTCGTTTTGATAACAATGCTAATTTATATTCCCTTCCTTTTCTTCAGAAACATTTCGTAGAATTGCAGGCTTTCTTGCTGTTACTTTGTTCTACTTCCTTGTAAAATTGTTGTAGGACAGACAAGATCCTTTACATAAATGTCTGTACATAAATGATAAAAAAAAAAGTAGAGGAGAGAGAGTCAAGTTTCATTTGTGAAATTTTTAGGTATGTGATGCTTCTTTACCACCTGGATGGGAGGAAAGACAAGATGCCAATGGAAGGACTTATTATGTAAATCATGTTGCGAGATCAACCCAGTGGGACCGACCAACAATGAAGTATGTGAAATTTTTGCGTCAGTTATTTAATTTAATTATATTTAATAATTAGTACAGATTACAAATTGACAGAAATCTTGTCCATAAACTGGGAAAAAGACTCTTTTGGAAGGAACATAGAAATGTAAAATATTTTTCTCTCTTAAAGTTTATATTAATTCTCCGTTGAACCATTGAAGATCATTTTCATGATTTTACCGTATGTGGGTTCTACCTACTTATAGGAGATTTCTATTGGACTTGCGAAAATGTTAAATCCATTATTCGGGCTCAGTTGAAATTTTTTCTTTTAAAACATAGTTGTAAATTCTCAACTATTCGCTGAAAGCCCCCTAGGCTAAGTTGTTTGCACATCCATTTTAATGCATTTTTTGTTAGCTCGGAAACTGGTTTGTATCCTTATTGTTTTGGTGTAAATAAAGAAAAGAAAATTTTGTTTTAAACGCATGTATTTACAATGTGACAACTTTAATATTCTGACAAACTATAACTTTTTTGTGCAACTAACGGTTGGATGAAAAGTATTGTAAATACAAATGAGTAATTTTTGACTCATTTAAAAATTGATGTAATAATATTAAATGATATTTTGTTTTTAATTTTATAGAAAGTAAAATGTTTTTCATGAAGACGTTAAGATATCATTTACAACAGTGTTTCGATTATATATTGAATAAAAGTATCTTAGTATTTCACTTTTTCATGACAGCAACGAAATAGAACCCACCAAATATTGGAATCAGGAGCGACGATTTCCAAATAGCATTACTAAAATAACCGGACAATCTAATCTTTTTAGTGGTGCGTCCAGTTAAAAATTGTGTATGCTATCTTTTTGTTTAATTACTTTTTTTTAACGGTTAAGCAGGGAAATGTACCAACTTTCTTGTAAGAGCAGCATCAATTTTTTGTCGTTCTTGTTTAATTGTAATTTACGAATGTTCCTTGTAATTAATCTTTCGGCAATGTATCTCTTAAATGTAAAATGTGTTCAGTTAGTTTAAATCCGGTGATCCAAATGCAATACTTGGCCAAGAATGAGATAAAGTATCTGAGTATTTCACTTTTTTATAACAGCAACGAAAATCGAAATACTTCCCATCAAATTTTGGAATCAGCAGCGACGGAATTTCAAAGAAGATTTCATATAAGTGCTGATGAAGCCGATTCTTCACGAAGACGATCCAGTGTTTTATCCTGCCAGGTATTTTAAAACTATAATATTACATATAAATTAATTTCTTTTAATACAAGTCGCCTTGATGATTTGTGTAGGGTACTGAAGAAACGTGCCAAGGCATTTCTTCTGCTGATGGCCTGCCGGAAGGTTGGGGTCTACAAATTGCGCCAAATGGTCGTGTATTTTTTATTGACCATAATTCAAAAGCTACAACATGGGTAGATCCTAGGACAGGTAATTTTTTTTAAATAGATACTCATAGTTTGTAAATTTTTATTTTCAGTTACGATCATGTGCTCCCATTTATAATAATTAGCTTTTTTCAAGTAGTGTGAGGAAACTAAGAAATATTAATTTAAGAAAGCCAAAAGATCTACATAGGCGGTCGATAAGATTTCAGAGGTATGGTGTAAATACATTGGAGGCATTATATCTAAAACAATAGCCGTCGGGTGCTCACTGTTTTTGGTTAACTTCACCTGGTCCGAGTTTCATTTAAGTTTATGTTTGTAAATACTATTTCGGCTATGTTGCTTTAGATTTAGATATGTGTACACGTTGATGCTTTTGAAAAGTTTCAAAGATTTTTTATTAAAAAACTATTTGCCCTTTTGACTGTGGAACGTCCGGAAGTTTACTGTTTTTCTTTCTTTTTATTGAAAACTAAATTTCAATTGTGTGAGAAAAGTAATAAAATTATAATAAACTGATCTAAAACATCTCTACTGTCCGAATCAGTAGCTCTTGAAACAATTATATTCTGCTATTCAAAATAATAATAATATTTTTTTTTTTCCGAGGGGGAAAAATGCCACAGGCACCTTCCAGATTAAGACTGGGTGTGTGGGGTTCTACCCACTAAAAAAAAAAACCCTCCTCTTCAGGCATAGCGTCCACCCCGGAACCGCCATAAGCATTACTTCAGGGTGGTGCCTCTTAATAATAATAATAATAATTTAATGCGCTAAAAAAAAAATAATAATAATAATTATTATTATTATTATTAAAAATAAATAGTACGTGAAATATGGTGATGAGGAATAATTATTAACTTTGTATCTTGGTTTATCTACGTGGACATCCTTACCTTAAGCTTGTGATTGAATTCTTCTCTTACAAGAATTAATTAGTAACAGCACTTTAAAAATTATTCGCCCGGTTTCCAGATTCCCTAAATAAATTTTGTTGGATGTGGAATGGAAAAATAGTTTTGTTACGTATAAAATTGCCAAACGTATAAGAACGAAAACGGAGTACCTTCTTCAGTGGTTCTGTTTCGAACAAAAATCCGATACACATTAAATTCAGAACTGTTTTTAAGCTTTTTAAGTACGTTGCTAAAATTGCTGATTTGAAAGAAATCGCTTGACTGTAAATGCTAATTTCTTGGACGGCTATAAGTCCGTTTTTGTAATATTTTTATTATACAGTACTGATAAGTAACATAAAATTAAGGTGTCCGAAACTTTAAACTAATAATACTTGATAATTTATTTTTTATTTGGATGGTCACAATTAATTATATTTTTTAATTAAAGGAAGAGCTAGTGCAATGCCACAACCAGGTGGAAACAGCAGTCATATTAGAAATAGTGTGACAGCTGACGGAGATCTTGGGTCATTGCCTGAAGGATGGGAAGAGAGAGTGCATACAGATGGAAGAATATTCTTTATCGATCACAGTATGTATGAAAATAATTTTTAGACCAGCAATATTTATCCAAATAAAAACTAATGTAGGGTAAGTTGGATATGCAGTGCTAAAAAAAAAAAAAAAATACATAATTACGATGTTACTAAAACCTTAGTTTTTAAATCTTACAGATACAAGGACCACACAATGGGAAGATCCTCGATTGGCAAATCCTCAGATCGCTGGACCAGTATGTATTAATATTATTTGCTCATTACTATTTTTCCACTTTTTGCTTCCTCTTGCCGCATACAAGAGGATGTATTGCCACTGTGTCAAATTTTAGAAATATAGAAATAAGTTTTCACTAGGTTTACTGAGATGAAATAGGTATTAAAAGAAATATAAAGTGATGCCTATTCTTTATGTCGGCTTTACGTCCAACTATGGTCCAAATATGGTGTGAACGGAGGAGGACGATTGACCAAAAATCTCGATTACTTATTTTTTGCGGTAGATGTGTTGTGGTACAAGTTTGATTCAGGATCTTGGCCTTGAGTTTTATTCAATGCGTTAATATAAGAAACAATAAAGTATGTTAGCTATCCATCTCCGTGAAGTTTTCCAGTTTTTGTTATGATAATAATATTATTTTTAAGATTATTATTGTGATGTTATTAGTAATATAAATAAACAAATAAGTAGTGCATAATTTAGTAAATTTATTTGTTACTAGGCGGTGCCTTATTCCAGGGATTACAAAAGAAAGTATGAATATCTGAAAGCCCAGCTTAGAAAACCTGTAAGTATAATTTACTTGAAATTACTTCTTTTTATGCACAACTATTTTTAGAAAGTTTGTGCATTTGAGTCAGTCAGATTTTAAAAATAGAATTTTTCTGGAATTAAAACTATCCGGTTGGAAGTTATATAAGAAAGAGTTGATAGTCAGAAACTGTACAAAAAAGTGCAACGTTTAAATAACACCAAAATTTGACAATTTTGTCTTATTTTTATATCAAATATAAAATTCCCAAATGTTGTTTCAAAGTAAAGGGTATGTCCTCTTCTTTAAATGTAATTTTTCGTAACATCTCAGATTAAATAAATACTTATCGAGATAACGTTGGCAAAAATTGGAAACAGAGTTTTTAGAAATTGTTCTTGTTACTTTTTTTGCTAACATCGTAGCACCTTATTGAATGACGTGTCATTTAATTCAAAATTTACCTTATTGCTCTTAAGGGAAAGTACTGTAATCACAATATAATTTTCGTACTTAATTTAATTTTTTTTTGTGAAATTGAAACAATTATTTCTAGGTTTGTAATGGGGAATTTTATGGAGGTCAGGTATTTACAAAATTCTTGTTTGTGTAATTTTCGGCAGCCAATCCATCCAGCTAGTGAAGAATTACCAAATTATGCGAAATTCGATGTCCAATTACAAAATTGAATTGTAATTATGCAATAACAGAAACACATGTGAGTGTTTAAATCAGATAACTTTTATTATTTTTCTTTCAGTCAAATGTGCCAAACAAATTTGAGATCAAAGTGCGGCGCCATGCTATTCTCGAGGATTCATACAGAATCATCACTAATAACGCTTCAAGGCCGGATTTATTGAAAACCAAACTTTGGGTTGAATTTGAGGGCGAAGTTGGTTTGGACTACGGAGGCCTTGCTCGTGAATGGTTTTTCCTTCTTTCCAAAGAAATGTTTAACCCATACTACGGGCTTTTTGAATATTCGGCCATGTAAGTTAACTAAAGGATTCTTAAGTAGAGTTGATGTTATTTCTTGTAATAATGTTTCATTCTATAATTTTCAAGGGACAATTACACGTTGCAAATAAACCCTATTTCGGGACTGTGCAATGAAGAACATTTGAACTATTTTAAATTTATCGGACGTATAGCAGGGCTAGCAGTCTATCATGGAAAACTACTTGATGGTACAGTTCTTATTCTTGTATGAGTGTGTTGGCCTTACTTATTTGTTTAAAAAAATACTATTTTTACAGCATTTTTTATTAGACCATTTTACAAGATGATGTTGAGTAAGCCAATAGAATTAAAAGATATGGAGAGCGTAGACTCTGAATATTATAACTCGTTGTTGTGGATTAAGGAAAATAACCCAACTGAGTTAGGGCTCACATTTTCTGTAGATGAAGATAGCCTTGGACACACATGCCAAAGGGAATTGAAACCAAACGGTGCAAACATTCCATTAACAGAAGATAACAAAGATGAATACATAAAGTAAGTTTTTATATTTATAAATATATTTTTGCTTAGACAGTTGTATGTCGCAGACGTTACCGATCTTAACCAATCAACTAAGTCTAAGGCTGCCTCGCTTTCCAGAGCAATGCACCCTTAATTCTTCTTTCTTTTGGAGGGACTGGTCACTAATCACAAAAACAAAAAAATATCCAGTATGTTAATTTGTCAGACTGCAGTGGGTCAGAACCATAATTTGGCAAATGACCCGTATCACTTTTGTTTTATATACTTGTTGAAGCTTCAAATCGGGCCAAATGGGTTTTCAATAATTTGGTGCTAATGAAAATCTTGAAGCCCTCCACTTTCTCCAAAGTAATAAGAGCGGAATAATTAGCGCAATGTGTTAAAGAACTACCAGCTTACTGTTCTTAGATTTTCCTAGGACAACTAACGCCCTGTGAAGGCTGAAACACACGGAGAAGGCTCTGTCACTGATGATGATTAACGTACCTTAAATTAAAATAATTATATTAATAGGAAGCCTTAAAATTCATATAAAAAGATAAACACTTATTATTTGTGGTTTTTAAGCGTTGGAGTTTTTTTATTTATTTTGTTATTACTAAACGCTCACGAGGAAACTTTCAACTCTTTGCAGATTAGTAATTGAATGGAGATTTGTTGCTAGAGTTCAAGAGCAAATGAATGCTTTTCTGGAAGGATTTAACGCTCTGGTTCCATTAAATCTAATAAAAATTTTTGACGAGCATGAATTAGAGTTGCTCATGTGCGGGATTCAGAATATTGACGTCAAGGACTGGAAAAACAACACAGTATACAAAGGAGATTACCATCCTAATCATATTACTATCCAATGGTTTTGGAGGGTATAAATAATTTTTTTAAACAATTATCTTTAAGCGATAGCTCTTTATAATGTCAGTTGTAATGTACTTAGCACACAAAACTTTGTTTTTTAGGTGGTACTGTCATTTAGTAATGAAATGAGGTCGCGTTTGCTTCAATTTGTAACCGGGACGTCAAGAGTGCCGATGAATGGGTTTAAAGAGCTGTACGGAAGTAATGGTCCTCAAATGTTTACTATTGAAAAATGGGGCACCACAGATAATTATCCCAGGGCTCACACATGGTTAGTATATGTAGTGTAAAACTAAACTTTTGATATATTTCCCAATTATAACTGCAATTGTAGTAATATAAAGTCATATAAGATTTTTTTTTGATCAAATTTACTATATTTATATTTGATTGTTTATAGCTTTAATCGTTTAGACCTCCCACCATATGAGAGCTACCAAAATCTTCGTGAAAAATTAGTGAAAGCAATTGAAGGTTCCCAAGGATTCGCTGGAGTTGATTAAATGAGTATTTTTCCGACTACATAAATTATCTTTTTGCTCTATTCATTAATTTCAACATTATTAACTTTTTTCCTGACACCTCTAGTTTCTTTTGCTTTATTTTGACATGGTCTTTATTGTTAATTTAATATTCTGAGAAA